>JAVYJU010000047.1:0-50765 GCA_033032245.1 Poecilia picta | reverse complement strand
TTTTTGGGGGCTTTATCATATTCAAAAACTCACCAATCTTGGCAGGCACATAGAGTCCGGAAAAAATTTACGTATTTTAAGGTCTTCCCAAAAATCGCACAAGAAACGGCTCAAGGGCGCCCCCTAGAAGTTTTCAAAAGACCCATTCCTATTCACTTACTTTATCGTAGAGACTTGAAATTCGGTACACTCTTAGACCTCCCCAAGACGCTCAGAATTTACAATTAATGTCATAGTGCAAGTATGACAGAAAGTCGGCCATCTTGGATTGAAATTTCGATTTTGACCCCATTTTAGCCGTTTATAGACGTTGCATTTGATCGAACTCCTCCTAGGGATTTCGATCGATCGGCTTCAAACTTGGTCAGGTCCTTCATAACGGATGGCCGATTAAAAGTTATCAAAACGGTGAGTTTTCGTGCATGCTGAAGGGGTCATACCAGGGGTCAAGGTTCACCTATCCCTTTCCAATTTATCAACTTTATCGTAGAGACTTGACATTTGGTACACTTGTAGAGCTCCCCAAGACAGTCAGAATTCAAATTTAATGTTATATTGCAACTATGACAGGAAGTCGGCCATTTTGGATTGAAATTCCCATTTTGGCTATTTTTGGCTGTTTTTGACGTCGAATTTGATCGAACTCCTCCTAGGGATTTCGATCAATCAGCTTCAAACTCGGTCAGATCGTTCATAAGGCATTGGGTTATGAAAGTTATCAAAACGGTGAGTTTTCGTGCATGCTGAAGGGGTCATACCAGGGGTCAAAGTTCACCTATTCGCCATGAAACACGAAACTGTTATATCTCTTCCACAAACTGTTATAACTCTTACACAAAAGCTCACAGAGACACCAAACTTTCAGTGATTGATCATCATCGGATGCCCTACAGGACCCAAAGGTCAACTGATGACATCACTTAGGCCACGCCCCCTGAGAACAGGAAGTGTCATGATTTACTCTGAAAGGTCCCATTCTGACCACTTTTACTTAATTGACATGAAACTCTGTCCACAGAAAGAAAACATATTCATGTGTTACAGATTCCAAACCTTTTTTTGGTCGATAGAGTAGGTGGGCGTGGCAGCGTGGTGATGTGACCTTTAACGCCGTATCCGTACGTTTGGCTATAAATTCCACAATTTTCAGCCGAGCTTCACCAAACTTGACATGAGTGATCCTGGTGGGATGCCTAACAATCCTATGTCATCATAGTGTGACGTCACCTTAGCCCCGCCCACTTTCTACAGGAAGTAACACATTTTTTAGGGTATTTCTTATTTTTATTGTGTTATTCATCTGGATTTAATCATCTGCCAACTGATGATTTACTCGGTCAATTCTGGCTGACCAGAGGGGGCGTGGCCAAATGTAAGTCCCTCGCCATATACACACAATTGTCTCTAAATCACATACACATCTTCTGATTGGCACCAAAATGGATAAGTATGACCTTTATTCATCGCAGAATGTCCGAACAGGATTGACATGTAATTAGACTCCACTGAATCCACTATGTCATTACATCAGCTATATCTCCTCTCTACATTGACCGATATGAATGAAATTTGGGGTGTCTGACCAGGGAAGGATGTCAGACTCACCGCTGAGTATGACTTGGTGGACGCGTGCTTCAACTGGGTGAGAACGTCTACGGTGGCAGGCAGGTGGCGGTGCTGGACACCCCGCGGTGGCTATAGGCCGAAGCAGCGCTAGCTGCGAGGGCCGCTCGAGGCTCCGCGGAGCTTTAATTATTCTTATTCTTATTATTATTCTTCCGTCAAATGAATTGGCTTTTTGGGGGCTTTATCATTCTCAAAAACTCACCAAACTTGGCGATCGCGTCAAGTCTGCGTGAAAATTACGTATTTTAAGGTCGGCCCAAAAATCGCAAAAGAAACGGCTCAACGGCGCCCCCTAGAGTATTTCCTATTCAACTACTTTATCGTACAGATTTCAAATTTGGTACACTTATAGAGCTCCCCAAGACACACATAATTTACATTTAATGTTATGTTGCAAGTATTACAGGAAGTCGGCCATTTTGGATTGAAGTTCCGATTTTGACCCATTTTGGCCGTTTTTAGACGTTGCATTTGATCGAACTCCTCCTAGGGATTTTGATTGATTGACTTCAAACTCGGTCAGATCGTTCATAAGGCATTGGGTTATAAAAGTTATCAAAACGGTGAGTTTTCGTGCATGCTGAAGGGGTCATACCAGGGGTCAAAGTTCACCTATTCGCCATGAAACAAAAAACTGTTATAACTCTTACACAAAAGCAGACATTGGGACCAAACTTTCAGTGATTGATCACCATCGGGTCCCCTATAAGAATCAATGGTCAAATGATGACAACACTTAGGCCACGCCCCCTGAGAACAGGAAGTGACTTTTTTTTCTTGTAAAGCTCCATCTCTGGCTCTCTCAACCTAATCAAGATGATTCTGTGGTGGATGACAGATAACAAGTTGGTCTCACTTGCTTTAAAGCGCCAAGACTTTCCAGTAGAGGGCGTGTCTATGGTAACGCGTTGAAGTCAGACGTCACACCGCCGCCATACGTTTGGCTGTAGATTCCACATGTTTCAGCCCAGCTTCACCAAACTCACTGAGATCGATGCTACTCTATCCCCCAACAGGAATCCAGTGTAATATTTGGTGGGCGTGGCCTAATTTCTCTACAGCGCCCCCTAGAATATTTTAAATGATCAGCCCCAAACCATGCTTTCACCTAAAAATGTGAAACTTGGTACATGTGTGCATCTTGTCAGGCCCTACAAAAAAGTCTCTTGGAGCCATAGTCCAAACCCAACAGGAAGTCGGCCATTTTGGATTAAACTCGCCATTTCCTGTTTGTCAGAGGAGTCGCATCTGATCGAACTCCTCCTACAGCTTTGCAGACACACACTTCAATCTCAGTCAGCAGAGAGTTGAGACATCAAAGGTCAAAAGTTATCACACGAATTCTTGTACATCAAAGCATGTGGGCGTGGCTTAGTCCCAAACTTTGACTATTCGCCATAAAATATTAAAGTGAGCTAAGTTCCACATAGAAGTTCACAGCTGCATAACACTTCCTATATCTGACTACAGACCCACTCTCATCAGATTGTCATGCTCAGATGATGACGTCACCTTGGCCCCGCCCACGTTCTACAGGAAGTGCTTTTTATTAATTGGAAAGCTACATCTCTGGCTAACTTGACTTAATCAAGATGGTTCTGTGTTGGATTACAGAAAACAAGTTGGTCTCACTTGCTTTAAAGCGCCAACAGCTTTCAGTAGAGGGTGTGGCCATGGGACCGCGGCGAAACAGAGCTCACGCCACCACCATACGTTTGACTGTAGATTCCACAATTTTGAGCCCAGCTGCACCAAACTTGCCATGAGTGATCCTGGTGAGATGCCCAACGATCCTATGTCGTCATAGTCTGACGTCATCTAAGCCCCGCCCCCTCACAACAGGAAGTGCCTTTTTTTCCTTGGAAAGCTCCATCTCTGCCTCTGTCAACCTAATCAAGATGATTCTGTGTTGGATGACAGATAACAAGTTGGTCTCATTTGCTTTAAAGCGCCAAGACTTTTCAGTAGAGGGCATGGCCGTAGGAGGGCGGCGAAACAGAGCTCAAGCCACCACCATACGTTTGGCTGTAAATTCCACAATGTTCAGCCGAGCTTCACCAATCTTGACGTGAGTGATCCTGCTGGGACGCTAAACGATCCTATGTCATCATAGTGTGACGTCACTTTAGCCCCGCCCACTTTTAACAGGAAGTAGCATGTTTTTTACTGAATTTCTTACTTTTAATCTGTGTTTCATATGGAATTAGTTGTCTGCAAACTGATGATGAACTCAGTCAATGCTGGCTGACCTGTGGGGGCGTGGCCAAATGTCAGTCCCTCGACATATACACACGATTGTCTCTAAATCACACACGCTCCTTCCGATAGGCACCAAACCAGATATGTACGACCTTTGTTCCCCGCTTAAGAGCCCAACAGCATAGAAATGTAATTTGACTCCACTGAACCCACTGGGTCATTACATCAGCTATATCTCCTCTTTACATTGACCGATATGAATGAAATTTGGGGTGTGTAACCAGGGAATGATGCCAAACTCACCGCTGTGTATGAAATGGCAGATGGTGCTTCAACTCTGCAACAACGTACACGGTGGCAAGCAAGTGGCGGTGCTGGATACCCCGCGGTGGCTATAGGCCGAAGCAGCGCTAGCTGCGAGGGCCGCTCGAGGCTCCGCGGAGCTTTAATTAGGCCCGAGCAGCTAAGCGCTGCGAAGGCCTATTGTTTTTGTGCTGTTTATTAGGCCCGAGCAGCTAAGCGCTGCGAAGGCCTATTGTAATTGCGCTGTTTATTATTATTATTATTATTATTATATTATTATTCTTCTTATTATTATGCTTCCGCAAATGAATTGGCTTTTGGAGGGCTTTATCATATTCAAAAACTCACCAAACTTGGCGGTCGCGTCAAGTCTGCGTGAAAATTACGTATTTTCACGTCCTCCCAAAAATCGCAAAAGAAACGGCTCAAGGGCGCCCCCTAGAAATTTTCAAAAGACCCATTCCTATTCACTTACTTTATCGTAGAGACTTGAAATTCGGTGTGCTTGTAGAACTCCCCAAAACACTCAGAATTTACAATTAATGTCATAGTGCAAGTATGACAGGATGTCGGCCATCTTGGATTGAAATTCCGATTTTGACCCCATTTTTGCCGTTTATAGACGTTGCATTTGATCGAACTCCTCCTAGGGATTTCGATCGATCGGCTTCAAACTTGGTCAGATTCTTCATAAGGGATGGCCGATCAAAAGTTATCAAAACGGTGAGTTTTCGTACATGCTGAAGGGGTCATACCAGGGGTCAAAGTTCACCTACTCGTTTCCAATTCATCAACTTTATCGTACAGACTTGAAATTTGGTACACTTGTAGAGCTCCCCAAGACAGTCAGAATTCAAATTTAATGTAATTTTCCAACTATGACAGGAAGTCGGCCATTTTGGATTGAAATTCCGATTTTGCCGGTTTTAGACGTCGAATTAGATCGAACTCCTCCTAGGGATTTCGATCAATCGGCTTCAAACTCGGTCAGATCGTTCATAAGGCATTGGGTTATGAAAGTTATCAAAACGGTGAGTTTTCGTGCATGCTGAAGGGGTCATACCAGGGGTCAAAGTTCACCTATTCGCCATGAAACACGAAACTGTTATATCTCTTACACAAACAGTTATAACTCTTACACAAAAGCTCACAGAGACACCAAACTTTCAGTGATTGATCATCATCGGATGCCCTACAAGACCCAAAGGTCAAATTATGACATCACTTAGGCCACGCCCCCTGAGAACAGGAAGTGTCATGTTTTACTCTGAACGGTCCCATTCTGACCACTTTTACTTAATTGACATGAAACTCTGTCCACAGACAGAAAACATATTGATGTGTTACAGATTCCAACCCTGTTTTTTTTTCGATAGAGTAGGTGGGCGTGGCGGCGTGGCGAAATGACCTTTAGCGCCGTGTCCATACGTTTGGCTATAGATTCCACAATTTTGAGCCGAGCTTCACCAAACTTGACATGAGTGATCCTGGTGGGATGCCTAACGATCCTATGTTGTCATAGTTTGACGTCATGTAAGCCCCGCCCCCTCAGAACAGGAAGTGCCTTTTTTTTCCTTGGAAAGCTCCATGTCTTCCTTTCTCAAGCTAATCAAGATGATTCTGTGTTGGATGACAGATAACAAGTTGGTCTCACTTGCTTTAAAGCACCAACAGTTTTCAGTAGAGGGTGTGGCCGTAGGACCTCGGCGAAACAGAACTCATGCCACCTCCATACGTTTGGCTGTAAATTCCATATTTTTGACCTGAGCTGTTCCAAACTTGACATGAGTGATCCTGGTGGGACGCCCAATGATAATATGTCATCATAGTGTGACGTCACTTTAGCCCCGCCCACTTTTAACAGGAAGTAACATGTTTTTACCGAATTTCTTACTTTTAATCTGTGTTTCATATGGAATTAGTTGTCTGCAAACTGATGATGAATTCAGTCAATGCTGGCTGACCCGTGGGGGCGTGGCCAAATGTCAGTCCCTCGCCATATGCACACGATTGTCTCTAAATCACACACGCACCTTCCGATTGGCACCAAACCAGATACGTATGACCTTTGATCCCCGCTGAAGAGCCCAACAGCATTGAAATGTAATTTGACTCCACTGCGCCCACTAGGTCATTACATCAGCTATATCACCTCTCTACATTGACAGATCTGAATGAAATTTGGTGTGTGTGACCAGGGAATGATGCCAAACTCAACGCTGCGTATGACATGGCGGACACGCGCTTCAACTCTGCAAGACTGTACGCGGTGGCAGGCACGGGGTGGTGCTGGATACCCCGCGGTGGCTATAGGCCGGAGCAGCGCTAGCTGCGAGGGCCGCTCGAGGCTCCGCGGAGCTTTAATTATTATTATTATTCTTATTATGCTTCCGCCAAATGAATTGGCTTTTTGAGGGCTTTATCATATTCAAAAACTCACCAAACTTGGCGGTCGCGTCAAGTCTGCGTGAAAATTACGTATTTTAATGTCCTCCCAAAAATCGCAAAAGAAACGGCTCAAGGACGCCCCCTAGAAATTTTCAAAAGACCCATTCCAATTCACTTACTTTATCGTAGAGACTTGAAATTTGGTATGCTTGTAGAACTCCCCAAAACACTCAGAATTTACAATTAATGTCATAGTGCAAGTATGACAGGATGTCGGCCATCTTGGATTGAAATTCCCCTTTTGACCCTATTTTCACCGTTTATAGACGTTGCATTTGATCGAACTCCTCCTAGGGATTTCGATTGATCGGCTTCAAACTTGGTCATATCCTTCATAACGGATGGCCGATTAAAAGTTATCAAAACGGTGAGTTTTCGTGCATGCTGAAGGGGTCATACCAGGGGTCAAAGTTCACCTATCCGTTTCCAATTTATCAACTTTATCGTAGAGACTTGACATTTGGTACACTTGTAGAGCTCCCCAAGACAGTCAGAATTCAAATTTAATGTTATATTGCAACTATGACAGGAAGTCGGCCATTTTGGATTGAAATTCCGATTTTGGCAGTTTTCGGCTGTTTTTGACGTCGAATTTGATCGAACTCCTCCTAGGGATTTCGATCAATCAGCTTCAAACTCGGTCAGATCGTTCATAAGGCATTGGGTTATGAAAGTTATCAAAACGGTGAGTTTTCGTGTATGCTGAAGGGGTCATACCAGGGGTCAAAGTTCACCTATTCGCCATGAAACACGAAACTGTTATATCTCTTACACAAACTGTTATAACTCTTACACAAAAGCTCACAGAGACACCAAACTTTCAGTGATTGATCATCATCGGATGCCCTACAAGAACCAAAGGTCAAATGATGACATCACTTAGGCCACGCCCCCTGAGAACAAGAAGTGTCATGTTTTACTCTGAAAGATCCCATTATGACCACTTTTACTTAATTGACATGAAACTCTGTCCACAGACAGAAAACATATTGATGTGTTACAGATTACAACCCTTTTTTTTTTCGATAGAGTAGGTGGGCGTGGCATCGTGGTGAAGTGACCTTTAACGCCATGTCCATACGTTTGGCTATAAATTCCACAATTTTCAGCCGAGCTTCACCAAACTTGACATGAGTGATCCTGGTGGGATGCCTAACGATCCTATGTCGTCATAGTCTGACGTCATCTAAGCCCCGCCCCCTCAGAACAGGATGTGCCTTTTTTTTCCTTGGAAAGCTCCATCTCTGGCTCTCTCAACCTAATCAAGGTGATTCTGTGTTGGATGACAGATAACAAGTTGGTCTCACTTGCTTTAAAGCGCCAACAGTTTTCAGTAGAGGGTGTGGCCGTGGGACCGCGGCAAAACAGAACTCACGCCACCACCATACGTTTGGCTGTAAATTCCATAATTTTGACCCAAGCTGCTCCAAACTTGACATGAGTGATCCTGTTGGGACGCCAAACGATCCTATGTCGTCATAGTCTGACGTCATCTAAGCCCCGCCCCCTCACAACAGGAAGTGCCTTTTTTTCCTTGGAAAGCTCCATCTCTGCCTCTCTCAACCCAATCAACATGATTCTGTGTTGGATGACAGATAACAAGTTGGTCTCACGTGCTTTAAAGCACCAACAGTTTTCAGTAGAGGGCGTGGCCGTAGGACCGCGGCGAAACAGAGCTCACGCCACCACCATACGTTTGACTGTAGATTCCACAATTTTTAGCCGAGCTTCACCAAACTTGCCATGAGTGATCCTGGTGGGATGCCTAACGATCCTATGTCGTAATAGTTTGACGTCATCTAAGCCCCGCCCCTAAGAACAGGAAGTGCCATTTTTTCCTTGGAAAGCTCCATCTCTGGCTCTCTAAAGCTAATCAAGATGATTCTGTGTTGGATGACAGATAACAAGTTGGTCTCACTTGCTTTAAGGCGCCAAGAGTTTTCAGTAGAGGGCGTGGCCGTGGGACCGTGGCGAAACAGAGCTCACGGAACCACCATACGTTTGGCTGTAAAATTCCATAATTTTGACCCAAGCTGCTCCAAACTTGACATGAGTGATCCTGTTGGGACGCCAAACGATCCTATGTCATCATAGTGTGACGTCACTTTAGCCCCGCCCACTTTTAACAGGAAGTAGCATGTTTTTTAACAAATTTCTTATTTTTAATCTGTGTTTCATATGGAATTAGTTGTCTGCAAACTGATGATGAACTCAGTCAATGCTGGCTGACCCGTGGGGTCGTGGCCAAATGTCAGTCCCTCGACATATACACATGATTGTCTCTAAATCACACACGCACCTTCCGATTTGCACCATACCGGATACGTATGACCTTTGAACCCCGCTGAAGAGCCCAACAGCATTGAAATGTAATTTGACTCCACTGCGCCCACTAGGTCATTACATAAGCTATATCTCCTCTCTACATTGACCGATATGAATGAAATTTGGGGTGTGTGAAGAGGGAATGATGCCAAACTCACCGCTGCATATGAAATGGCAGATGGCGCTTCAACTCTGCCACACTGTACGCGGTGGCAGGCAGGGGGCGGTGCTGGATACCTCGCGGTGGCTATAGGCCGAAGCAGCGCTAGCTGCGAGGGCCGCTCGAGGCTCCGCGGAGCTTTAATTCTTATTATTCTTCCGTCAAATTAATTGGCTTTTTGGGGGCTTTATCATTCTCAAAAACTCACCAAACTTGGCGGTCGCGTCAAGTCTGCGTGAAAATTACGTATTTTAAGGTCGCCCCAAAAATCGCAAAAGAAACGGCTCAACGGCGCCCCCTAGAGGATTTCCTATTCAACTACTTTATCGTACAGATTTCAAATTTGGTACACTTGTAGAGCTCGACAAGACACACATAATTTACATTTAATGTTATGTTGCAAGTATTACAGAAAGTCGGCCATTTTGGATTGAAGTTCCGATTTTGACCCATTTTGGCCGTTTTTAGACGTTGCATTTGATCGAACTCCTCCTAGGGATTTCGATCGATTGACTTCAAACTCGGTCAGATCGTTCATAAGGCATTGAGTTATAAAAGTTATCAAAACGGTGAGTTTTCGTGCATGCTGAAGGGGTCATACCAGGGGTCAAAGTTCACCTATTCGCCATGAAACGAAAAACTGTTATAACTCTTACACAGAAGCAGACATTGGGACCAAACTTTCAGTGATTGATCACCATCGGGTCCCCTATAAGAATCAATGGTCAAATGATGACAACACTTAGGCCACGCCCCCTGAGAACAGGAAGTGACTTTTTTTTCTTGGAAAGCTCCATCTCTGGCTCTCTCAACCTAATCAAGATGATTCTGTGGTGGATGACAGATAACAAGTTGGTCTCACTTGCTTTAAAAGGCCAGGACTTTCCAGTAGAGGGCGTGTCTATGGTAACGCGTTGAAGTCAGACGTCACGCCGCCGCCATACGTTTGGCTGTAGATTCCACATGTCTCAGCCCAGCTTCACCAAACTCACTGGGATCGATGCTACTCTATCCCCCAACAGGAATCCAGTGTAATATTTGGTGGGCGTGGCCTAATTTTCTCTACAGCGCCCCCTAGAATATTTTAAATGATCAGCCCCAAGCCATGCTTTCACCTAAAAATGTGAAACTTGGTACATGTGTGCATCTTGTCAGGCCCTACAAAAAAGTCTCTTGGAGTCATAGTCCAAACCCAACAGGAAGTCGGCCATTTTGGATTAAACTCGCCATTTCCTGTTTGTCAGAGGCGTCACATCTGATCGAACTCCTCCTACAGCTTTGCAGATACACACTTCAAACTCAGTCAGCAGAGAGTTGAGACATCAAAGGTCAAAAGTTATCACACGAATTCTTGTACATCAAAGCATGTGGGCGTGGCTTAGTCCCAAACTTTGACTATTCGCCATAAAATATTAAAGTGAGCTAAGTTCCACATAGAAGTTCACAGCTGCATAACACTTCCTATATCTGACTACAGACCCACTCTCATCAGATTGTCATGCTCAGATGATGACGTCACCTTGGCCCCGCCCACGTTCTACAGGAAGTGCTTTTTATTAATTGGAAAGCTACATCTCTGGCTAACTTGACTTAATCAAGATGGTTCTGTGTTGGATTACAGATAACAAGTTGGTCTCACTTGCTTTAAAGCGCCAACAGCTTTCAGTAGAGGGTGTGGCCATGGGACCGCGGCGAAACAGAGCTCACGCCACCACCATACGTTTGACTGTAGATTCCACAATTTTGAGCCGAGCTTCACCTAACTTGCCATGAGTGATCCTGGTGGGATGCCTAAAGATCCTATGTCGTCATAGTCTTACGTCATCTAAGCCCCGCCCCCTCAAAACAGGAAGTGCCTTTTTTTTCCTTGGAAAGCTCCATCTCTGACTCTTTCAACCTAATCAAGATGATTCTGTGTTGGATGACAGATAACAAGTTGGTCTCATGTGCTTTAAAGCGCCAACAGTTTTCAGTAGAGGGCGTGGCCGTAGGACCTCGGCGAAACAGAACTCACGCCACCACCATACGTTTGGCTGTAAATTCCATATTTTTGACCTGAGCTGCTCCAAACTTGACATGAGTCATCCTGGTGGGACGCCCAACGATCCTATGTCATCAAACTGTGACGTCACATTAGCCCCGCCCACTTTTAACATGAAGTAGCATGTTTTTTACCGAATTTCTTATTTTTAATCTGTGTTTCATATGGAATTAGTTGTCTGCAAACTGATGATGAACTCAGTCAATGCTGGCTGACCCGTGGGGGCGTGGCCAAATGTCAGTCCCTCGACATATACACACGATTGTCTCTAAATCACACACGCCCCATCCGATAGTCACCAAACCGGATAGGTATGACCTTTGTTCCCCGCTTAAGAGCCCAACAACATTGAAATGTAATTTGACTCCACTGCGCCCTCTAGGTCATTACATCAACTATATCTCCTCTCTACATTGACCGATCTGAATGAAATTTAGTGTGTGGGGCCAGGGAATGATGCCGAACTCAACGCTGTGTATGACATGGTGGATGCGCACTTCAACTCTGCAAGACTGTACGCGGTGTCAGGCAGGTGGCGGTGCTGGATAAAACGCGGTGGCTATAGGCCGAAGCAGCGCTAGCTGCGAGGGCCGCTCGAGGCTCCGCGGAGCTTTAATTAGGCCCGAGCAGCTAAGCGCTGCGAAGGCCTATTGTTTTTCAAATGTTTCTTATTATTATTATTATTATTATTATTCTTATTATGCTTCCGTCAAATGAATTGCCTTTTTGGGGGCTTTAACATATTCAAAAACTCACCAAACTTCACAGGAAGTTGTCCCCCTAGTAAAATTTTTGTATTCTGGTGGAATTTGAAGTGGGCGTGGCCTAACTGCTCTATAGCGCCCCCTAAAGTGAGTTAGAGGAAACCGTAAGTTGTAGAGATCTGAAACTTGGTATGTTGATAGATCCCCCCAAACCAAGAAAAAAAGTCTCTTGGAGGCATCCCCTAAAATGTACAGGGAGGCGGCCATTTTGGGTCAAAGGTCAAATTTTGGCGATTTTTCAATTTTACTCACGTCGAACTTTAACGAACTCCTCCTAGGGATTTTGACCTATCGCCTTCATTCTTGGTGAGGATGTAGATAAGGGATGTGGCAATAAAAGTTATCAAAATCGTGAGTTTTCGTAAATGCTGAGTGGGCGTTCCGGGTCGCCAAATTTAGCGTACTCGCCAAAGAAAACGAAACGCTACAACTTTCACATGAAAAGTTCAATTGGCACCAAACTTGCCATGACTCATCCTGGTGGGATGCCTGATGATCCTATGTAATCATAGTCTGACCTCACCTAAGCCCCGCCCCCTCAGAACAGGAAGTGCCTTTTTTATACTTGGAATGCTACATCTCTGGCTCTTTCAACCTAATCAAGATGATTCCGTGCTGGATGACAGATAACAAGTTGGTCTCACTTGCTTTAAAGCGCCAAGAGTTTCCAGTAGAGGGCGTGTCTATGGTAACGCGTGGAAGTCAGACGTCACGCCGCCACTATACGTTTGGCTGTAGATTCCATATGTTTCAGCCCAGCTTCACCAAACTCACTGAGATCGATGCTACTCTATCCCCCAACAGGAATCCAGTGTAATATTTGGTGGGCGTGGCCTAATTTCTCTACAGCGCCCCCTAGAATATTTTAAATGATCAGCCCCAAGCCATGCTTTCACCTAAAAATGTGAAACTTGGTACATGTGTGCATCTTGTCAGGCCCTACAAAAAAGTCTCTTGGAGCCATAGTCCAAACCCAACAGGAAGTCGGCCATTTTGGATTAAACTCGCCATTTCCTGTTTGTCAGAGACGTCGCATCTGATCGAACTCCTCCTACAGCTTTGCAGATACACACTTCAAACTCAGTCAGCAGAGAGTTGACACATCAAAGGTCAAAAGTTATCACACGAATTCTTGTACATCAAAGCATGTGGGCGTGGCTTAGTCCCAAACTTTGACTATTCGCCACTAAATATTAATGTCAGATAAGTTCCACATAGAAGTTCACAGCTGCATAACACTTCCTATATCTGACTACAGACCCACTCTCATCAGATTGTCATGCTCAGATGATGACGTCACCTTGGCCCCGCCCACATTCTACAGGATGTCCTTTTTATTAATTTCAAAGCTACATCTCTGGCTAACTTGACTTAATCAAGATGGTTCTGTGTTGGACTACAGATAACAAGTTGGTCTCACTTGCTTTAAAGCGCCAAGAGTTTTCAGTAGAGGGCGTGGCCGTAGGACCGCGGCGGAACAGAGCTCACGCCACCACCATACGTTTGACTGTAGATTCCACAATTTTGAGCCCAGCTGCACCAAACTTGCCATGAGTGATCCTGGTGGGATGCCCAACGATCCTATGTCCTCATAGTCTGACGTCATCTAAGCCCCGCCCCCTCAGAACAGGAAGTGACTTTTTTTTCTTGGAAAGCTCCATCTCTAGCTCTCTCAACCAAATCAAGATGATTCTGTGTTGGATGACAGTTAACAAGTTGGTCTCATTTGCTTTAAAGCGCCAAGACTTTTCAGTAGAGGGCGTGGCCATAGGACGGCGGCGAAACAGAACTCAAGCCACCACCATACGTTTGGCTGTAAATTTCACAATTTTCAGCCGAGCTTCACCAATCTTGACGTGAGTGATCCTGCTGGGACGCCCAACGATCCTATGTCATCATAGTGTGACGTCACTTTAGCCCCGCCCACTTTTAACAGGAAGTACCATGTTTTTTTACCAAATTTCTTATTTTTAATCTGTGTTTCATATGGAATTAGTTGTCTGCAAACTGATGATGAACTCAGTCAATGCTGGCTGACCCGTGGGGGCGTGGCCAAATGTCAGTCCCTCGACATATACACACGATTGTCTCTAAATCACACACGCACCTTCCAATTGGAACCAAACCGATACGTATGACCTTTGTTCCCCGCTGAAGAGCGCAACAGGATTGAAATGTAATTTGACTCCACTGCACCCACTAGGTCATTACATCAGCTAGATCTCCTCTCTACATTGACCGATATGAATGAAATTTGGTGTATGTGACTAGCGAATGATGCCAAACTCAACGCTGCGTATGACATGGCGGACACGCGCTTCACCTCTGCAACACCGTAGGCGGTGGCAGGCAGGGGGCGGTGCTGGATACCCCGCGGTGGCTATAGGCCGAAGCAGCGCTAGCTGCGAGGGCCGCTCGAGGCTCCGCGGAGCTTTAATTATTATTATTATTACGATTCTTCTCCCAAATGAATTGCCTTTTTGGGGGCTTTATCATATTCAAAAACTCACCAAACTTGGCGGTGGCATAGAGCCTGGTGAAAATTTACGTATTTTAAGGTTCTCCCAAAAATCGCAAAAGAAACGGCTCAAGGGCGCCCCCTAGAAATTTTCAAAAGACCCATTCCTATTCACTTACTTTGTCGTAGAGACTTGAAATTCGGTACGTTTGTACAACTCCCCAAGATGCTCAGAATTTACAATTAATGTCATAGTGCAAGTATGACAGAAAGTCGGCCATCTTGGATTGAAAATCCGATTTTGACCCATTTTGGCCGTTTTTAGACGTTGCATTTGATCGAACTCCTCCTAGGGATTTCGATCGATCGGCTTCAAACTTGGTCAGATCCTTCATAAGGGATGGCCGATCAAAAGTTATCAAAACGGTGAGTTTTCGTGCATGCTGAAGGGGTCATACCAGGGGTCAAAGTTCACCTATTGCTTTCTAATTCATCAACTTCATCGTAGAGACTTGAAATTTGGTACACTTATAGAGCTCCCCAAGGCAGTCAGAATTCAAATTTAATGTTATATTCCATCTATGACAGGAAGTCGGCCATTTTGGATTGAAATTCCGATTTTGGCAGTTTTAGACGTCGAATTTGATCGAACTCCTCCTAGGGATTTCCATCGATCAGCTTCAAACTCGGTCAGATTATTCATAAGGCATTGGGTTATAAAAGTTGTCAATATGGTGAGTTTTCATGCATGCTGAAGGGGTCATACCAGAGGTCAAAGTTCACCGAATCGCCAGGAAACACAAAACTGTTATATCTCTTACACAAACTGTTATAACTCTTACACAAAAGCTCACAGAGACACCAAACTTTCAGTGATTGATCATCATCGGATGTCCTACAAGACCCAAAGGTCAAATGATGACATCACTTAGGCCACGCCCCCTGAGAACAGGAAGTGTCATGTTTTACTCTGAACGGTCCCATGTTGACCACTTATACTTAATTGACATGAAACTCTGTCCACAGACAGAAAACATGTTGATGTGTTACAGATTCCAACCCTGTTTTTTTTCGATAGAGTAGGTGGGCGTGGCAGCGTGGCGAAGTGACCTTTAACGCGGTGTCCATACGTTTGGATATAAATTCCACAATTTTCAGCCGAGCTTCATCAAACTTGACATGAGTGATCCTGGTGGGATGCCTAACGATCTTATGTCGTCATAGTCTGACGTCATCTAAGCCCCGCCCCCTCAGAACAGGAAGTGCCTTTTTTTCCTTGGAAAGCTCCATCTCTAGCTCTCTCAACCTAATCAAGATGATTCTGTGTTGGATGACAGATAACAAGTTGGTCTCACTTGCTTTAAAGCACCAAGAGTTTTCAGTACATTACTTGGCCGTGGGACCTCGGCGAAACAGATCTCACGCCACCACCATACGTTTGGCTGTAAATTCCATATTTTTGACCTGAGCTTCTCCAAACTTGACATGAGTCATCCTGATGGGACGCCCAACGATCCTATGTCATCAAAGTGTGACGTCACTTTAGCCCCGCCCACTTTTAACCGGAAGTAGCATGTTTTTTACCGAATTTTTTATTTTTAATCTGGTGGGACGCCCAACAGACCTATGTCATCATAGTGTGACGTCACTTTAGCCCCGCCCACTTTTAACAGGAAGTAGCATGTTTTTTACCGAATTTCTTATTTTTAATCTGTGTTTCATATAGAATTAGTTGTCTGCAAACTGATGATTAACTCAGTCAATGCTGGCTGACCCGTGGGGGCGTGGCCAAATGTAAGTCCCTCGCCATATGGATACGATTGTCTCTAAATCACACACGCGCCTTCCGATTGGCACCAAACCGGATAAGTATGGCCTTTCTTCTCCGCTGAAGAGCCCAATAGGATTGAAATGTAATTTGACCCCACTGCCCCGCCTAGGTCATTACATCAGTGATATTTCCTCTCTACATTGACCGATATGAATGAAACTTGGTGTGTGTGACCAGGAAATGATGCCGAACTCATTGCTGCGTATGACATGGCGGACGCGCGCTTCAACTCCACAAGACTGTACGCGGTGGCCAGCAGGTGGCGGTGCTGGATACCCCGCGGTGGCTATAGGCCGAAGCAGCGCTAGCTGCGAGGGCCGCTCGAGGCTCCGCGGAGCTTTAATTAGGCCCGAGCAGCGAAGCGCTGCGAAGGCCTATTGTTTTTGTGCTGTAAATTATTATTCTTATGCTTCCGTAAAATAAATTGGCTTTTTGGGGGCTTTATCATATTCAAAAACTCACCAAACTTGGAGGGTGCATAGAGACTGGTGAAAATTTACGTATTTTAAGGTTCTCCCAAAAATCGCAAAAGAAACGGCTCAAGGGCGCCCCCTAGAAATTTTCAAAAGACCCATTCCTATTCACTTACTTTATCGTAGAGACTTGAAATTCGGTAGGGTTGTACAACTCCACAAGACGCTCAGAATTTACAATTAATGTCATAGTGCAAGTATGACAGGAAGTCGGCCATCTTGGATTGAAAATCCGATTTTGACCTATTTTGGCCGTTTATAGACGTTGCATTTGATCGAACTCCTCCTAGGGATTTCGATCGATCGGCTTCAAACTCGGTCAGATCGTTCGTAAGGGACGGCCGATTAAAAGTTATCAAAACGGTGAGTTTTCGTGCATGCTGAAGGGGTCATACCAGGGGTCAAAGTTCACCTATTGCTTTCTAATTCATCAACTTTATCGTAGAGACTTCAAATTTGGTACTCTTGTAGAGCTCCCCAAGGCAGTCAGAATTCAAATTTAATGTTATATTCCAACTATGACAGGAAGTCGGCCATTTTGGATTGAAATTCCGATTTTTGCTGTTTTAGACGTCGAATTAGATCGAACTCCTCCTCGGGATTTCGATCGATCAGCTTCAAACTCGGTCAGATCGTTCATAAGGCATTGGGTTATGAAAGTTATCAAAACGGTGAGTTTTTGTGCATGCTGAAGGGGTCGTACCAGGGGTCAAAGTTCACCTATTCGCCATGAAACACGAAACTGTTATATCTCTTACACAAACTGTTATAACTCTTACAGAAAAGCTCACAGAGACACCTAACTTTCAGTGATTGATCATCATCGGATGCCCTACAAGACCCAAAGGTCAAATGATGACATCACTTAGGCCACGCCCCCTGAGAACAGGAAGTATCATGTTTTACTCTGAAAGGTCCCATTCTCACCACTTGTACTTAATTGACATGAAACTCTGTCCACAGACAGAAAACATATTGATGTGTTAAAGATTCCAACCCTTTTTTTTTCAATAGAGTAGGTGGGCGTGGCAGCGTGAAGTGACCTTTAACGCCGTGTCCATACGTTTGGCTATCAATTCCACAATTTTAAACTGAGCTGTTCCAAACTTCACATGAGTGATCCTGGTGGGATGCCTAACAATCCTATGTCATCATAGTGTGACGTCACCTTAGCCCCGCCCACTTTTAACAGGAAGTAGCATGTTTTTTACCAAATTTCTTATTTTTAATCTGTGTTTCATATGGAATTAGTTGTCTGCAAACTGATGATGAACTCAGTCAATGCTGGCTGACCCGTGGGGGCGTGGCCAAATGTCAGTCCCTCCACATATACACACGATTGTCTCTAAATCACACAAGCCCCTTCCGATAGGCACCAAACCGGATACATATGACCTTTGTTCCCCGATTAAGAGCACAACAGCATTGAAATGTAATTTGACTCCACTGCACCCACTAGGTCATTACATCAGCTATATCTCCTCTCTACATTGACCGATCTGAATGAAATTTGGTGTGTGTGACCAGGGAATGATGCCAAACTCAACGCTGCATATGACATGGCGGACGCGTGCTTCAACTCTGCAAGACTATACGCGGTGGCAGGCAGGTGGCGGTGCTGGATACCCCGCGGTGGCTATAGGCCAAAGCAGCGCTAGCTGCGAGGGCCGCTCGAGGCTCCGCGGAGCTTTAATTATTATTATTCTTCTTCTTTTTATTCTTCCGTCAAATGAATTGGCTTTTTGGGGGCTTTATCATTCTCAAAAACTCACCAAACTTGGCGGTCGCGTCCAGTCTGCGTGAAAATTACGTATTTTTAGGTTCTGCCAAAAATCGCAAAAGAAACAGCTCAAGGGCGCCCCCTACAAATTTTCAGAAGACCCATTCCTATTCACTTACTTTATCGTACAGACTTGAAATTCGGTGTGCTTGTAGAGCTCCCCAAGACAGTCAGAATTTACAATTAATGTCATAGTGCAAGTATGACAGGAAGTCGGCCATCTTGGATTGAAAATCCGATTTTGACCCCATTTTGGCCGTTTATAGACGTTGCATTTGATCGAACTCCTCCTAGGGATTTTGATCGATCGGCTTCAAACTCTGTCAGATCGTTCATAAGGGTCGGTCAATTAAAAGTTATCAAAACGGTGAGTTGTCGTGCATGCTGAAGGGGTCATACCAGGGGTCAAAGTTCACCTACTCGTTTCCAATTCATCAACTTTATCGTACAGACTTGACATTTGGTACACTTGTAGAGCTCCCCAAGACAGTCAGAATTCAAATTTAATGTTATTTTCCAACTATGACAGGAAGTCGGCCATTTTGGATTGAAATTCCGATTTTGCCGGTTTTAGACGTCGAATTAGATCGAACTCCTCCTAGGGATTTCGATCAATCAGCTTCAAACTCGGTCAGATCGTTCATAAGGCATTGGGTTATGAAAGTTATCAAAACGGTGAGTTTTCGTTCATGCTGAAGGGGTCATACCAGGGGTCAAAGTTCACCTCTTCGCCATGAAACACGAAACGGTTATATCTCTTACACAAACTCTTATAACTCTTACACAAAAGTCACAGAGACACCAAATTTTCCCAGTGTTTTCATATCCATCGGATCCCCAAACAAGACCCAAAGGCCCAAATGATACATCCCCTTGGGCCAAACCCCCCCCTGAAAAACGGGAAAAATTTGTCATGTTTTACTCTGAACGGTCGAAAACTGACCCCTTTTTACTTAATCAACAAAAAACGGTTTTTAACAGACGGGAAAACATGTTGGTGTGTTTTTGGATTCCCAACCCTTTTTGGTTTTTGATGAAGTAGGTGGGCGTAAGCGGCGTGCGAAATACCTTTACGCCGTGTCCATACTTTTGGCTAAAATTCCACAATTTCAGCCGACTCACCAAACGGAAAATACAAAATCCGGTTGGGTTTTCCAAAACAAACCTATTCATCATAGTCTAACGCATCAAAGCCCCGCCCCCCTCAGAACAGGAAGGGGTCTTTTTTTTCTTGGAAAGCTCTATCTCAGGCTCTCCTCAACCAAAACAAGTTGATTCGTTTTAGAGGGGCAGATAACAAGTTGACCACTGCTTTAAAAAAGCGCCAATGGTCAGTAGAAGGCGGGGGCCTTTAAAATTACAGACAAATAGAGCTCACCCACCACCATACATTTGGCGGTAGATTCCCAATTTTAAACTGAGCTTCACCAAACTTGACATGATTAAACCTGGTGGAACCCCAACAATCCTATGTCATCATAGTCTGACGTCATCTAAGCCCCGCCCCCTCAGAACAAATGTGCCTTTTTTTTCCTTGGAAACTCCATCTCTGGCTCTCTCAAGTTAATCAAAAAGATTCTGTTTTTTGGATGACAGTTAACAAGTGTTCTCACTTGCTTTAAAGCACCAACAGGTTCAGTAAGGCGGGGCCCCGTAAGGACCTCGGCGAAACAAACTCACGGCCACCACCATTAAGTTTGGCTGAAAATTCCATAATTTTTAACCTCAGCTGCTCCAAACTTGACATGATTTCTTTTCTGAATGGGACGCCCAACAAAAAATGTCAACACAGTTTTGACGCATTTTACCCCGCCCACTTTTAACAGGAAGTAGAATGTTTTTTATACCGAATTTACTTACTTTTAATCTGTTATTCATATGGAATTAAACTCCTGCAAACTGATGATGAACCCTGTCAATGCTGGCTGATCCTGGGGCGTGGCCAAATGTCAAACCTCCCTCGACATATACACACGATTGTCTCTAAATCACACACGCCGCTTCCTATAGGCACCAAACCGGATACATTATGACCTTTATTTCCCCGCTTAAGACCCCAACAGCATTGAAATGTAATTTGACTCAACTGCGCCCCACTAGGTCATTACATCAGCTATATCTCCACTCTACATTCACCGATATGAATGAAATTTGTGTGTGGTGACCAGGGAATGATGCCAAACTCAACGCTACGATGACATGCGGACGCGTGCTTCAACTCTGCAACACCGTACGCGGTGGCAGGCAGGTGGCGGAGCTGGATAATCCCGCGGTGGCTATAGGCTGAAGCAGCGCTAGCTGCGAGGGCCGCTCGAGGCTCCGCGGTAGCTTTAATTAGGCCCAGCAGCTAAGCGCTGCGAAGCCTATTTTCTTCTAATGTTTATTCTTCTTATTAGGCCAGCATCTAAGCGTCTGCGAAGGCCTATTGTAATTGACTGTTTATTATTATTCTCTTATTCTTATTCTATTATGCTTCCAGCCAAATGAATTGGCTATTATTGAGTGGGCTTTATCATTATTCAAAAACATCACCAAACTTGGCGGCGCCCCATCAAGGTCTGCGTGAATATTTACTATTTTGAAGGTCCCCCAAAAATCGCAACAGAAACGGCTCAACGGCGCCCCCTAGAGAATTTCCTATTTACCCTACTTTACGTACAGACTTGAAATATGGTACACTTGTAGAGCTCGAGAAACACACAATCAATTTACATTTAATGTTATGATGCAATTAATACAGGAAGTCGCCTTTTTGATTGTAACGTCCATTTTGGGCCGTTTACACATGTCGCATTTGATCGAACTCCTCCTAGGGAATTTCAGACCGATTGACTTCAAAAACTCGGTCAGATCGTTCATAAGGCATTGCCTTTATAAAAGTTATCAAAACGGTGAGTTTTTCGTGCATGCTGAAGGGGTCAACCAGGGTCAAAGTTCACCTATATTCGCCATGAAATAAAAAACTGTTATAAACTCTTACACAAAAGCAGACATTAATAGACCAAACTTTCAGTGATTGATCATCATCGGGTCCCCTAAAGAATCAATGGTCAAATGATGACATCACTTAGGCCACGCCCCCTGAGAACAGGAAGTGTCATGTTTTATTACTCTGAACGGTCGCTATTTGACCCCTTTCACTTAATCAACATGAAACTGTGTCCAACCGGCAGAAAACATGTTCATGTGTCACGATTCCAACCCCATTTGTCTACGGTGGAGTAGGTGGGCGTGGCGGCGTGCCAAGTGACCTTTAACGCCGTGTCCATAACGTTTGGCATATAGATTCTACAATTTTGAGCCGAGCTTCACCAAACTTCACATGAGTGATCCTGGTGGGATGCCCAGCGATCCTGTTTCGGCATAGTCTGAATGTCATCTAAGCCCCGCCCCCTCACAACAGGAAGTGCCTTTTTTTTCCTTGGAAAGCTCCATCTCTCCCTCTCTCAACCTAATCAAGATGATTCTGTGTTGGATGACAGATAACAAGTTGGTCTCACTTGCTTTAAAGCGCCAACAGCTTTCAGTAGAGGGTTTGGCCGTGGACCGCGTCGAAACAGAGCTCACGCCACCTACCAAACGTTTGGCTATAGATTCCACAATTTTGAGCCGAGCTTCACCAAACTGCCATGAGTTATCCTGGTGGGATGCCTAACAAATCCAACGTCATCACAGTGTGACGTAATCTAAGGCCCCGCCCCCTCAAACAGAAAGTGACTTTTTTTTCTTGAAAGCTCCATCTCTGGCTTTCTTGACCTAATCAATATGATTCTCTGTTTGATAACAAATAACAATGTGGTCTCACTTGCTTTAAAGCGCCAACAGTTTTTCAGTAGAGGCGTGGCCGTAGGACCTCGGCAAAACAGAACTCACGCCACCACCATACGTTTGGCTGTAAATTTCATATTTTTCACCTGAGCTGCTCCAAATGACAGAGTTCCATCCTTGATGGACGCCCAACGATCCTATGTCATCATAGGTGACGTCACTTTAGCCCCGCCCACTTTTAACAGAAGTAGCAGGTTTTTTTACCGAATTTCTTACATTTAATCTGTGTTTCATATGGAATTATTTGTCTGCAAACTGATGATGAACTCAGTCAATGCTGGCTGACCCGTGGGGGCTGGCCAAATGTCAGTCCATCGCCATATGCACACGATTGTCTCTAAATCCCATACGCACCTTCCGATTGGCACCAAACCGGATACGTATGACCTTTGATCCCCACTGAAGAGCCCAACAGCATTGAAATGTAATTTGACTCCACTGCGCCCACTAGGTTCATTACATCAGCTATAATCTCCTCTCTACATTGACCAATATGAATGAAATTGGGTGTGTGTGACCAGGGAATAAATGCCGAACTCAACGCTGCTTATGAACATGGCAAACGCGCATTATCAACTCCACAAGACCATAACGCGATGGAAGGTCAGGGGGCGTGCTGGATACCCCGCGGTGGCTATAGGCCGAAGCAGCGCTAGCTGCGAGGGCCGCTCGAGCTCCGCGGAGCTTTAAATTCTTATTATTCTTCCGTCAAATGAATTGGCTTTTTGGGGCTTTATTCATTCTCAAAAACTCACCAAACTTGGCGGTCGCGTCAAGTCCTGCGTGAAAATTACGTATTTAAGGTCGCCCCAAAAATCGCAAAAGAAACGGCTCAACGGCGCCCCTAGAGGATTTCCATATTCAACTACTTTTACCTACAGATTTCAAATTTGGTACACTTGTAGAGCTCGACAAGACACACATAATTTACATTTAATGTTATGTTTGCAAGTATTACAGGAAGTCGGGCCATTTTGGATTGAAGTTCCGATTTTGACCCATTTTGGCCGTTTTTAGACGTTGCGTTTGATCGAACTCCTCCTAGGGATTTCGAGATCGATTGACTTCAAACTCGGTCAGATCGTTCATAAGGCATTGGGTTATAAAAGTTTATCAAAACGGTGAGTTTTTCGTGCATGCTGAAGGGGTTCATACCAGGGGTCAAAGTTCACCTATTCGCCATGAAACAAAAAACTGTGATAACTCTTACACAAAAGCAGAAATTGGGACCAAACTTTCAGTGATTGATCACCATCGGGTCCCCTATAAGAATCAATGGTCAAATGATGACAACACTTAGGCCACGCCCCCTGAGAACAGGAAGTGACTTTTTTTTCTTGGAAAGCTCCATCTCTGGCTCTCCAACCTAATCAAGATGATTCTGTGGTGGATGACAGATAACAAGTTGGTCTCACTTGCTTTAAAGCCCCAAGACATTACAGTATAGGGCGTGGCTGTAGTACCGCGCGAAGTCAGACGTCACGCCGCCGCCATAAATAACGTTTGACTGTAGATTCCACATGTTTCAGCCCAGCTTCACCAAACTCACTGAGATCGATGCTACTCATATCCCCCAACAGGAATCCAGTGTAATATTTGGTGGGCGTGGCCTAATTTCTCTACATCGCCCCCTAGAATATTTTAAATCATCAGCCCCAAGCCATGCTTTCACCTAAAAATGTGAAACTTGGTACATGTGTGCATCTTGTCAGGCCCTACAAAAAAGTCTCTTGGAGCCATAGTCCAAACCCAACAGGAAGTCGGCCATTTTGGATTAAACTCGCCATTTCCTGTTTGTCAGAGGCGTCGCATCTGATCGAACTCCTCATACAGCTTTGCAGATACACACTTCAAACTCAGTCAGCAGAGAGTTGACCACATCAAAGGTCAAAAGTTATCACACGAATTCTTGTACATCAAAGCATGTGGGCGTGGCTTAGTCCCAAACTTTGACTATTCGCCACTAAATATTAAAGTCAGATAAGTTCCACATAAAAAGTTCACAGCTGCATAACACTTCCTATATCTGACTACAGACCCACTCTCATCAGATTGTCATGCTCAGATGATGACGTCACCTTGGCCCCGCCCACATCTACAGGATGTCCTTTTTATTAAATTGGAAATCTACATCTCTGCTAACTTGACATAATCAAGATGGTTTCTGTGTTGGATTTACAGATAACAAGTTGGTCTCACTGCTTTAAAGCGCCAAGAGTTTTCAGTAGAGGGCATGGACCGTAGGACCGCGGCGAAACAGAGCTCACGCCACCACCATACGTTTGACTGTAGATATCCACAATTTTGAGCCCAGCTGCACCAAACTTGCCATGAGTGATCCTGGTGGGATGCCCAACGATCCTATTGTCCTCATAGTCTGACGTCATCTAAGCCCCGCCCCCTCAGAACAGGAAGTGACTTTTTTTCTTGGAAAGCTCCATCTCTAGCTCTCTCAACCAAATCAAGATGATTCTGTGTTGGATGACAGATAAGAAGTTGGTCTCAATTGCTTTAAAGCGCCAAGACTTTTTCAGTAGAGGGCGTGGCCATAGGACGGCGGCGAAACAGAACTCAAGCCACCACCAATACGTTTGGCTGTAAATTTTCACAATTTTTCAGCCGAGCTTCACCAATCTTGACGTAGTGATCCTGCTGGACGCCAAACGATCCTATGTCATCATAGTGTGACGTCACTTTAGCCCCGCCCACTTTTAACAGGAAGTACCATGTTTTTTACCAAATTTCTTATTTTAATCTGTGTTTCATATGGAATTAGTTGTCTGCAAACTGATGATGAACTCAGTCAATGCTGGCTGACCCGTGGGGTGTGGCCAAATGTCAGTCCCTCGACATATACACACGATTGTCTCTAAATCACACACACGCACCTTCCAATTTGGAACCAAACCGGATACGTATGAGCATTGTTCCCCGCTGAAGAGCCCAACAGGATTGAAATGTAATTTGACTCCACTGCACCCACTAGGTCATTACATCAGCTATATCTCCTCTCTACATTGACCGATATGAAATGAAATTTGGTGTGTGTTGACTAGGGAATGATGCCAAACTCAACGCTGCGTATGACATGGCGGACACGCGCTTCACCTCTGCAACACCGTAGGCGGTGGCAGGCAGGGGGCGTGCTGGATACCCCGCGGTTGGCTAATAGGCCGAAGCAGCGCTAGCTGCGAGGGCCGCTCGAGGCTCCGCGGAGCTTTAATTATTATTATTTTTCTAATGCCGAAAGAATTGGCTTTTTGGGGGCTTTATCATACTCAAAAACTCACCAAACTTGGCGGTCGCATAGAGTCTGGTGAAAATTTACGTATTTTTAAGGTTGTCCCAAAAATCGCAAAAGAAACGGCTCAAGGGCGCCCCCTAGAATTTTCAAAACACCCATTCCTATTCACTTACTTTGTCGTAGAGACTTGAAATTCGGTACGGTTGTACAACTCCCCAAGACGCTCAGAATTTACAAGTAATGTCATAGTGCAAGTATGACAGGAAGTCGGCCATCTTGGATTGAAAATCCCATTTTGACCCATTTTTTGCCGTTTTTAGACGTTGCATTTGATCGAACTCCTCCTAGGGATTTCGATCGACTCAGCTTCAAACTTGGTCAGATTCTTCATAAGGGATTGGCCGATCAAAAGTTATCAAAACGGTGAGTTTTCGTGCATGCTGAAGGGGTCATACCTGGGGTCAAAGTTCACCTACTCGTTTCCAAATCATCAACTTTATCGTACAGACTTGAAATTTGGTACACTTGTAGAGCTCCCCCAAGACAGTCAGAATTCAAATTTAATGTTATTTTCCAACTATGACAGGAAGTCGGCCATTTTGGATTGAAATTCCGATTTTGCCGGTTTTTAGACGTCGAATTAGATCGAACTCCCTCCTAGGATTTCGATCAATCAGCTTCAAACTCGGTCAGATCGTTCATAAGGCATTGGGTTATGAAAGTTATCAAAACGTGAGTTTTTCGTCCATGCTGAAGGGGTCATACCAGGGTCAAAGTTCACCTATTCGCCATGAAACACGAAACTGTTATATCTCTTACACAAACTGTTAAACTCTTACACAAAAGCTCACAGAGACACCAACTTTCAGTGATTGATCATCATCGGATGCCCTACAAGACCCAAAGGTCAAATGATGACATCACTTAGGCCACGCCTCCTGAGAACAGGAAGTGTCATGTTTACTCTGAAAGGTCCCATTCTGACCACTTTTACTTAATTGACATGAAACATCTGTCCACAGACAGAAAACATATTGATATGTTACAGATTCCAACCCTTTTTTTTTTCCATTGAGTAGGTTGGGCGTGGCAGCGTGGTGAAGTGACCTTTAACGCCGTTGTCCATACGTTTGGCTATAGATTCCACAATTTTAAGCAGAGCTTCACCAAACTGACATGAGTGATCCTGGTGGGATGCCTAACGATCCTATGTCGTCATAGTCTGACGTCATCTAAGCCCCGCCCCCTCAGAACAGGAAGTGCCTTTTTTTTTTCTTGGAAAGCTCCATCTCTGGCTCTCTCAACCTAATCAAGATGATTCTGTGTTGGATGACAGATGACAAATGGTCTCACTTGCTTTAAAGCGCCAACAGTTTTTTAGTAGAGGGCGTGGCCGTAGGACCGCGGCGAAACAGAGCTCACGCCACCATGATACGTTTGCCTCTAAGATTCCACAATTTTGAGCCGAGCTGCACCAAACTCTACATGAGTGATCCTGGTGGGATGCCCAAAGATCCTATGACATCATAGTGTGACGTCATCTATAGCCCCGCCCACTTTATACAGGAAGTAACATCTTTTTTACAGTAATTCTTAACTTTATTGTGTTATTCATCTGGATTTAATACATCGGCCAACTGATGATGGACTCGGTCAATGCTGGCTGACCAGAGGGGGCGTGGCCAAATGTAAGTCCCTTGCCATATGCATACGGTTGCTCTAAATCACACATGCACCTTCCGATTGGCACCAAATCGGATACGTGTGACCTTTGTACCCCGCTGAAGAGCCCAAAAGAATTGAAATGTAATTTGACTCCACTGCGCCCACTAGGTCATTACATCAGCTATATCTCCTCCTACATTGACCGATATGAATGAAATTTGGTGTATGTGACTAGGGAATGATGCTAAACTCAACGCTGCGTATGACATTGCGGACACGCGCTTCACCTCTGCAACACCGTAGGCGGTGGCAGGCAGGGGGCGGTGCTGGATACCCCGCGGTGGCTATAGGCCGAAGCAGCGCTAGCTGCGAGGCCCGCTCGAGGCTCCGCGGAGCTTTAATTAGGCCCGAGCAGCTAAAGCGCTGCGAAGGCCTATTGTAATTGTATTGTTTCTTATTAGGCCCGAGCAGCTAAGCGCTGCGAAGGCCTATTGTTTTTCAAATGTTTATTATTCTTTATTATTAGGCCCGAGCAGCTAAGCGCTGCGAAGGCCTATTGTTTTTCAAATGTTTATTATTATTCTTCTTCTTATTCTTCTTATTCTTATTATTCTTCCGTCAAATGAATTGGCTTTTTGGGGCTTTATCATTCCTCAAAAACTCACCAAACTTGGCGTCGCGTCAAGTCTGCGTGAAAATTACGTATTTTAAGGTCGCCCCAAAAATCGCAAAAGAAACGGCTCAACGGCGCCCCCTAGAGGATTTCCTATTCAACTACTTTATCGTACAGATTTCAAATTTGGTACACTTGTAGAGCTCGACAAGACACACATAATTTACATTTAAATGTTATGTTGCAAGTATTACAGGAAGTCGGCCATTTTGGATTGAAGTTCCGATTTTGACCCATTTTGGCCGTTTTTAGACGTTGCATTTGATCGAACTCCTCCTAGGGATTTTCGATCGATTGACTTCAAACTCGGTCAGATCGTTCATAAGGCATTGAGTTATAAAAGTTATCAAAACGGTGAGTTTTCGTGCATGCTGAAGGGGTCATACCAGGGGTCAAAGTTCACCTATTCGCCATGAAACGAAAAACTGTTATAACTCTTACACAAAAGCAGACATTGGGACCAAACTTTCAGTGATTGATCACCATCGGGTCCCCTATAAGAATCAATGGTCAAATGATGACAACACTTAGGCCACGCCCCCTGAGAACAGGAAGTGCCTTTTTTTTCTTGGAAAGCTCCATCTCTGGCTCTCTCAACCTAATCAAGATGATTCTGTGGTGGATGACAGATAACAAGTTGGTCTCACTTGCTTTAAAGCGCCAAGAGTTTCCAGTAGAGGGCGTGTCTATTGTAATGCGTTGAAGTCAGACGTCACGCCGCCGCACATACGTTTGACTGTAGATTCCACATGTTTCAGCCCAGCTTCACCAAACTCACTGAGATCAATGCTTGTCTATCCCCCAACAGGAATCCAGTGTAATATTTGGTGGCGTGGCCTAATTTCTCTACAGCGCCCCCTAGAATATTTTAAATCATGAGCCCCAAGCCATGCTTTCACCTAAAAATGTGAAACTTGGTACATGTGTGCATCTTGTCAGGCCCTACAAAAAAGTCTCTTGGAGCCATAGTCCAAACCCAACAGGAAGTCGGCCATTTTGGATTAAACTCGCCATTTCCTGTTTGTCAGAGGCGTCGCATCTGATCGAACTCCTCCTACAGCTTTGCAGATACACACTTCAAACTCAGTCAGCAGAGAGTTGAGACATCAAAGGTCAAAAGTTATCACACGAATTCTTGTACATCAAAGCATGTGGGCGTGGCTTAGTCCCAAACTTTGACTATTCGCCATAAAATATTAAAGTGAGATAAGTTCCACATAGAAGTTCACAGCTGCATAACACTTCCTATATCTGACTACAGACCCACTCTCATCAGATTGTCATGCTCAGATGATGACGTCACCTTGGCCCCGCCCACGTTCTACAGGAAGTGCTTTTTATTAATTGGAAAGCTCCATCTTTGGCTCTCTTAACCTAATCAGGATGATTCTGTGTTGCATGACAAAAAACAAGTTGGTCTCACTTGCTTTAAAGCGCCAACAGCTTTCAGTAGAGGGTGTGGCCGTGGGGACCGCGGCGAAAAAGAGCTCACGCCACCACCATACGTTTGACTGTAGATTCCACAATTTTGAGCCCAGCTGCACCAAACTTGCCATGAGTGATCCTGGTGGGATGCCCAACGAGCCTATGTCCTCACAGTCTGACGTCATCTAAGCCCCGCCCCCTCAGAACAGGAAGTGCCTTTTTATACTTGGAAAGCTCCATCTCTGCCTCTCTCAACCTAATCAAGATGATTCTGTGTTGGATGACAGATATTAAGTTGGTCTCACGTGCTTTAAAGCGCCAACATTTTCAGTAGAGGGTGTGGCCGTAGGACCTCGGCGAAACAGAACTCACGCCACCAACATACGTTTGGCTGTAAATTCCATATTTTTGACCTGAGCTTCTCCAAACTTGACATGAGTCATCCTGGTGGGACGCCAAACGATCCTATGTCATCATGGTGTGACGTCACTTTAGCCCCGCCCACTTTTAACAGGAAGTTGCATGTTTTTACCGAATTTCTTATTTTTAATCTGTGTTTCATATGGACTCACTTGTCTGCACACTGATGATGAACTCAGTCAATGCTGGCTGACCCGTGGGGGCGTGGCCAAATGTCAGTCCCTCGCCATATGCACACGATTGTCTCTAAATCACACACGCCCCTTCCGATAGGCACCAAACCGGAAGTATGTATGACCTTTGTTCCCCGCTTAAGAGCCCAACAGCGTTGAAATGTAATGTGACTCCTCTGCGCCCACTAGGTCTTTACATCAGCTATATCTCCTCTCTACATTGACCGATCTGAATAAAATTTGGTGTGTGTGACCAGGGAATGATGCCAAACTCAACGCTGCATATCACATGGCGGACGCGCGCTTCAACTCTGCAAGACAGTACGCGGTGGCAGGCAAGGGGCGGTGCTGGATACCCCGCGGTGGCTATAGGCCGAAGCAGCGCTAGCTGCGAGGGCCGCTCGAGGCTCCGCGGAGCTTTAATGATTATTCTTCTTCTTCTTTTATTCTCCGTCAAATGAATTGGCTTTTTGGGGGCTTTATCATTCTCAAAAACTCACCAAACTTGGCGGTCGCGTCAAGTCTGCGTGAAAATTACGTATTTTAAGGTCGCCCCAAAAATCGCAAAAGAAACGGCTCAACGGCGCCCCCTAGAGGATTTCCTATTCAACTACTTTATCGTACAGATTTCAAATTTGGTACACTTGTAGAGCTCGACAAGACACACATAATTTACATTTAATGTTATGTTGCAAGTATTACAGGAAGTCGGCCATTTTGGATTGAAGTTCCGATTTTGACCCATTTTGGCCGTTTTTAGACGTTGCATTTGATCGAACTCCTCCTAGGGATTTCGATCGATTGACTTCAAACTCGGTCAGATCGTTCATAAGGCATTGAGTTATAAAAGTTATCAAAACGGTGAGTTTTCGTGCATGCTGAAGGGTCATACCAGGGGTCAAAGTTCACCTATTCGCCATGAAACGAAAAACTGTTATAACTCTTACACAAAAGCAGACATTGGGACCAAACTTTCAGTGATTGATCACCATCGGGTCCCCTATAAGAATCAATGGTCAAATGATGACAACACTTAGGCCACGCCCCCTGAGAACAGGAAGTGCCTTTTTTTTCTTGGAAAGCTCCATCTCTGGCTCTCTCAACCTAATCAAGATGATTCTGTGGTGGATGACAGATAACAAGTTGGTCTCACTTGCTTTAAAGCGCCAAGAGTTTCCAGTAGAGGGCGTGTCTATTGTAATGCGTTGAAGTCAGACGTCACGCCGCCGCCATACGTTTGACTGTAGATTCCACATGTTTCAGCCCAGCTTCACCAAACTCACTGAGATCAATGCTTGTCTATCCCCCAACAGGAATCCAGTGTAATATTTGGTGGGCGTGGCCTAATTTCTCTACAGCGCCCCCTAGAATATTTTAAATCATGAGCCCCAAGCCATGCTTTCACCTAAAAATGTGAAACTTGGTACATGTGTGCATCTTGTCAGGCCCTACAAAAAAGTCTCTTGGAGCCATAGTCCAAACCCAACAGGAAGTCGGCCATTTTGGATTAAACTCGCCATTTCCTGTTTGTCAGAGGCGTCGCATCTGATCGAACTCCTCCTACAGCTTTGCAGATACACACTTCAAACTCAGTCAGCAGAGAGTTGAGACATCAAAGGTCAAAAGTTATCACACGAATTCTTGTACATCAAAGCATGTGGGCGTGGCTTAGTCCCAAACTTTGACTATTCGCCATAAAATATTAAAGTGAGATAAGTTCCACATAGAAGTTCACAGCTGCATAACACTTCCTATATCTGACTACAGACCCACTCTCATCAGATTGTCATGCTCAGATGATGACGTCACCTTGGCCCCGCCCACGTTCTACAGGAAGTGCTTTTTATTAATTGGAAAGCTCCATCTTTGGCTCTCTTAACCTAATCAGGATGATTCTGTGTTGCATGACAAAAAACAAGTTGGTCTCACTTGCTTTAAAGCGCCAACAGCTTTCAGTAGAGGGTGTGGCCGTGGGACCGCGGCGAAAAAGAGCTCACGCCACCACCATACGTTTGACTGTAGATTCCACAATTTTGAGCCCAGCTGCACCAAACTTGCCATGAGTGATCCTGTGGGATGCCCAACGAGCCTATGTCCTCACAGTCTGACGTCATCTAAGCCCCGCCCCCTCAGAACAGGAAGTGCCTTTTTATACTTGGAAAGCTCCATCTCTGCCTCTCTCAACCTAATCAAGATGATTCTGTGTTGGATGACAGATATTAAGTTGGTCTCACGTGCTTTAAAGCGCCAACAGTTTTCAGTAGAGGGTGTGGCCGTAGGACCTCGGCGAAACAGAACTCACGCCACCAACATACGTTTGGCTGTAAATTCCATATTTTTGACCTGAGCTTCTCCAAACTTGACATGAGTCATCCTGGTGGGACGCCAAACGATCCTATGTCATCATGGTGTGACGTCACTTTAGCCCCGCCCACTTTTAACAGGAAGTTGCATGTTTTTACCGAATTTCTTATTTTTAATCTGTGTTTCATATGGACTCACTTGTCTGCACACTGATGATGAACTCAGTCAATGCTGGCTGACCCGTGGGGGCGTGGCCAAATGTCAGTCCCTCGCCATATGCACACGATTGTCTCTAAATCACACACGCCCCTTCCGATAGGCACCAAACCGGATATGTATGACCTTTGTTCCCCGCTTAAGAGCCCAACAGCGTTGAAATGTAATGTGACTCCTCTGCGCCCACTAGGTCTTTACATCAGCTATATCTCCTCTCTACATTGACCGATCTGAATAAAATTTGGTGTGTGTGACCAGGGAATGATGCCAAACTCAACGCTGCATATCACATGGCGGACGCGCGCTTCAACTCTGCAAGACAGTACGCGGTGGCAGGCAAGGGGCGGTGCTGGATACCCCGCGGTGGCTATAGGCCGAAGCAGCGCTAGCTGCGAGGGCCGCTCGAGGCTCCGCGGAGCTTTAATGATTATTCTTCTTCTTCTTTTTATTCTTCCGTCAAATGAATTGGCTTTTTGGGGGCTTTATCATTCTCAAAAACTCACCAAACTTGGCGGTCGCGTCAAGTCTGCGTGAAAATTACGTATTTTAAGGTCGCCCCAAAAATCGCAAAAGAAACGGCTCAACGGCGCCCCCTAGAGGATTTCCTATTCAACTACTTTATCGTACAGATTTCAAATTTGGTACACTTGTAGAGCTCGACAAGACACACATAATTTACATGTAATGTTATGTTGCAAGTATTACAGGAAGTCGGCCATGTTGGATTGAAGTTCCGATTTTGACCCATTTTGGCCGTTTTTAGACGTTGCATTTGATCGAACTCCTCCTAGGGATTTCGATCGATTGACTTCAAACTCGGTCAGATCGTTCATAAGGCATTGAGTTATAAAAGTTATCAAAACGGTGAGTTTTCGTGCATGCTGAAGGGTCATACCAGGGGTCAAAGTTCACCTATTCGCCATGAAACAAAAAACTGTTATAACTCTTACACAAAAGCAGACATTGGGACCAAACTTTCAGTGATTGATCACCATCGGGTCCCCTATAAGAATCAATGGTCAAATGATGACAACACTTAGGCCACGCCCCCTGAGAACAGGAAGTGTCTTTTTTTTTCTTGGAAAGCTCCATCTCTGGCTCTCTCAACCTAATCAAGATGATTCTGTGGTGGATGACAGATAACAAGTTGGTCTCACTTGCTTTAAAACGCCAAGACTTTCCAGTAGAGGGCGTGTCTATGGTAACGCGTTGAAGTCAGACGTCACGCCGCCGCCATACGTTTGGCTGTAGATTCCACATGTCTCAGCCCAGCTTCACCAAACTCACTGAGATCGATGCTACTCTATCCCCCAACAGGAATCCATTGTAATATTTGGTGGGCGTGGCCTAATTTCTCTACAGCGCCCCCTAGAATATTTTAAATGATCAGCCCCAAGCCATGCTTTCACCTAAAAATGTGAAACTTGGTACATGTGTGCATCTTGTCAGGCCCTACAAAAAAGTCTCTTGAGCAATAGTCCAAACCCAACAGGAAGTCGGCCATTTTGGATTAAACTCGCCATTTCCTGTTTGTCAGAGGCGTCGCATCTGATCAAACTCCTCCTACAGCTTTGCAGACACACACTTCAAACTCAGTCAGCAGAGAGTTGAGACATCAAAGGTCAAAAGTTATCACACGAATTCTTGTACATCAAAGCATGTGGGCGTGGCTTAGTCCCAAACTTTGACTATTCGCCATAAAATATTAAAGTGAGCTAAGTTCCACATAGAAGTTCACAGCTGCATAACACTTCCTATATCTGACTACAGTACCACTCTCATCAGATTGTCATGCTCAGATGATGACGTCACCTTGGCCCCGCCCACGTTCTACAGGAAGTGCTTTTTATTAATTGGAAAGCTACATCTCTGGCTAACTTGACTTAATCAAGATGGTTCTGTGTTGGATTACAGATAACAAGTTGGTCTCACTTGCTTTAAAGCGCCAACAGCTTTCAGTAGAGGGTGTGGCCGTGGGACCGCGGCGAAAAAGAGCTCACGCCACCACCATTCGTTTGACTGTAGATTCCACAATTTTGAGCCCAGCTGCACCAAACTTGCCATGAGTGATCCTGGTGGCATGCCTAACGATCCTATGTCGTCATAGTCTGACGTCATCTAAGCCCCGCCCCCTCAAAACAGGAAGTGCCTTTTTTTTCCTTGGAAAGCTCTATCTCTGGCTCTCTCAACCTAATCAAGATGATTCTGTGTTGGATGACAGATAACAAGTTGGTCTCACTTGCTTTAAAGCACCAACAGTTTTCAGTAGAGGGCGTGGCCGTAGGACCTCGGCGAAACAGAACTCACGCCACCACCATACGTTTGGCTGTAAATTCCATATTTTTGACCTGAGCTTCTCCAAACTTGACATGAGTCATCCTGGTGGGACGCCCAACAGTTCTATGTCATCATAGTGTGACGTCACTTTAGCCCCGCCCACTTTTAACAGGAAGTAGCATGTTTTTTACCGAATTTCTTATTTTTAATCTGTGTTTCATATGGAATTAGTTGTCTGCAAACTGATGATTAACTCAGTCAATGCTGGCTGACCCGTGGGGGCGTGGCCAAATGTCAGTCCCTCGACATATACACACGATTGTCTCTAAATCACACACGCCCCTTCCGATAGGCACCAAACCGGATACGTATGACCTTTGTTCCCCGCTTAAGAGCCCAACAGCATTGAAATGTGATTTGACTCCACTGCGCCCACTATGTCATTACATCAGCTATATCTCCTCTTTACATTGACCGATCTGAATGAAATTTGGTGTGTGTGACCAGGGAATGATGCCAAACTCAACGCTGCGTATGACATGACGGACGCGCGCTTCAACTCTGCAAGAATGTACGCGGTGGCAGGCAGGTGGCGGTGCTGGATAAAACGCGGTGGCTATAGGCCGAAGCAGCGCTAGCTGCGAGGGCCGCTCGAGGCTCCGCGGAGCTTTAATTAGGCCCGAGCAGCTAAGCGCTGCGAAGGCCTATTGTAATTGCGCTGTTTATTAGGCCCGAGCAGCTAAGCGCTGCGAAGGCCTATTGTTTTTCTAATGTTATTATTATTATTATTATTATATATTATTATTAATCTTTGTCCAAATGAATTGGCTTTTTGGGGGCTTTATCATATTCAAAAACTCACCAATCTTGGCAGGCACATAGAGTCCGGAAAAAATTTACGTATTTTAAGGTCTTCCCAAAAATCGCACAAGAAACGGCTCAAGGGCGCCCCCTAGAAGTTTTCAAAAGACCCATTCCTATTCACTTACTTTATCGTAGAGACTTGAAATTCGGTACACTCTTAGACCTCCCCAAGACGCTCAGAATTTACAATTAATGTCATAGTGCAAGTATGACAGAAAGTCGGCCATCTTGGATTGAAATTTCGATTTTGACCCCATTTTAGCCGTTTATAGACGTTGCATTTGATCGAACTCCTCCTAGGGATTTCGATCGATCGGCTTCAAACTTGGTCAGGTCCTTCATAACGGATGGCCGATTAAAAGTTATCAAAACGGTGAGTTTTCGTGCATGCTGAAGGGGTCATACCAGGGGTCAAGGTTCACCTATCCCTTTCCAATTTATCAACTTTATCGTAGAGACTTGACATTTGGTACACTTGTAGAGCTCCCCAAGACAGTCAGAATTCAAATTTAATGTTATATTGCAACTATGACAGGAAGTCGGCCATTTTGGATTGAAATTCCCATTTTGGCTATTTTTGGCTGTTTTTGACGTCGAATTTGATCGAACTCCTCCTAGGGATTTCGATCAATCAGCTTCAAACTCGGTCAGATCGTTCATAAGGCATTGGGTTATGAAAGTTATCAAAACGGTGAGTTTTCGTGCATGCTGAAGGGGTCATACCAGGGGTCAAAGTTCACCTATTCGCCATGAAACACGAAACTGTTATATCTCTTCCACAAACTGTTATAACTCTTACACAAAAGCTCACAGAGACACCAAACTTTCAGTGATTGATCATCATCGGATGCCCTACAGGACCCAAAGGTCAACTGATGACATCACTTAGGCCACGCCCCCTGAGAACAGGAAGTGTCATGATTTACTCTGAAAGGTCCCATTCTGACCACTTTTACTTAATTGACATGAAACTCTGTCCACAGAAAGAAAACATATTCATGTGTTACAGATTCCAAACCTTTTTTGGTCGATAGAGTAGGTGGGCGTGGCAGCGTGGTGATGTGACCTTTAACGCCGTATCCGTACGTTTGGCTATAAATTCCACAATTTTCAGCCGAGCTTCACCAAACTTGACATGAGTGATCCTGGTGGGATGCCTAACAATCCTATGTCATCATAGTGTGACGTCACCTTAGCCCCGCCCACTTTCTACAGGAAGTAACACATTTTTTAGGGTATTTCTTATTTTTATTGTGTTTATTCATCTGGATTTAATCATCTGCCAACTGATGATTTACTCGGTCAATTCTGGCTGACCAGAGGGGGCGTGGCCAAATGTAAGTCCCTCGCCATATACACACAATTGTCTCTAAATCACATACACATCTTCTGATTGGCACCAAAATGGATAAGTATGACCTTTATTCATCGCAGAATGTCCGAACAGGATTGACATGTAATTAGACTCCACTGAATCCACTATGTCATTACATCAGCTATATCTCCTCTCTACATTGACCGATATGAATGAAATTTGGGGTGTCTGACCAGGGAAGGATGTCAGACTCACCGCTGAGTATGACTTGGTGGACGCGTGCTTCAACTGGGTGAGAACGTCTACGGTGGCAGGCAGGTGGCGGTGCTGGACACCCCGCGGTGGCTATAGGCCGAAGCAGCGCTAGCTGCGAGGGCCGCTCGAGGCTCCGCGGAGCTTTAATTATTATTATTATTTATTATTATTCTTCTTATTATTATGCTTCCGCCAAATGAATTGGCTTTTTGAGGGCTTTATCATATTCAAAAACTCACCAAACTTGGCGGTCGCGTCAAGTCTGCGTGAAAATTACGTATTTTAACGTCCTCCCAAAAATCGCAAAAGAAACGGCTCAAGGGCGCCCCCTAGAAATTTTCAAAAGACCCATTCCTATTCACTTACTTTATCGTAGAGACTTGAAATTCGGTGTGCTTGTAGAACTCCCCAAAACACTCAGAATTTACAATTAATGTCATAGTGCAAGTATGACAGGATGTCGGCCATCTTGGATTGAAATTCCGATTTTGACCCCATTTTGGCCGTTTATAGACGTTGCATTTGATCGAACTCCTCCTAGGGATTTCGATCGATCGGCTTCAAACTTGGTCAGATCCTTCATAACGGATGGCCGATTAAAAGTTATCAAAACGGTGACTTTTCGTGCATGCTGAAGGGGTCATACCAGGGGTCAAAGTTCACCTATCCGTTTCCAATTTATCAACTTTATCATAGAGACTTGACATTTGGTACACTTGTAGAGCTCCCCAAGACAGTCAGAATTCAAATTTAATGTTATATTGCAACTATGACAGGAAGTCGGCCATTTTGGATTGAAATTCCGATTTTGGCTGTTTTTGGCTGTTTTTCACGTCAAATTTGATCGAACTCCTCCTAGGGATTTCAATCAATCAGCTTCAAACTCGGTCAGATCGTTCATAAGGCATTGGTTTATGAAAGTTATCAAAACGGTGAGTTTTCGTGCATGCTGAAGGGGTCATACCAGGGGTCAAAGTACACCTATTCGCCATGAAACACGAAACTGTTATATCTCTTACACAAACTGTTATAACTCTTACACAAAAGCTCACAGAGACACCAAACATTCAGTGATTGATCATCATCGGATGCCCTACAAGACCCAAAGGTCAAATGATGACATCACTTAGGCCACGCCCCCTGAGAACAGGAAGTGTCATGTTTTACTCTGAAAGGTCCCATTCTGACCACTTTTACTTAATTGACATGAAACTCTGTCCACAGACAGAAAACATATTGATGTGTTACAGATTCCAACCCTTTTTTTTTTTCCATAGAGTAGGTGGGCGTGGCAGCGTGGTGAAGTGACCTTTAACGCCGTGTCCATACGTTTGGCTATAAATTCCACAATTTTCAGCCGAGCTTCACCAAACTTGACATGAGTGATCCTGGTGGGATGCCTAACGATCCTATGTCGTCATAGTTTGTCGTCATCTAAGCCCCGCCCCCTCAGAACAGGAAGTGCCTTTTTTTTCCTTGGAAAGCTCCATCTCTGGCTCTCTCAACCTAATCAAGATGATTCTGTGTTGGATGACAGATAACAAGTTGGTCTCACGTGCTTTAAAGCGCCAACAGTTTTCATTAGAGGGCGTGGCCGTGGGACCTCGGCGAAACAGAACTCACGCCACCACCATACGTTTGGCTGTAAATTCCATATTTGGGACCTGAGCTGTTCCAAACTTGACATGAGTGATCCTGGTGGGACGCCCAACGATAATATGTCATCATAGTGTGACGTCACTTTAGCCACGCCCACTTTTAGGAAGTAGCATGTTTTTTTACCGAATTTCTTATTTTTAATCTGTGTTTGACATGGATTTAGTTGTCTACAAACTGATGATGAACTCAGTCAATGCTGGCTGACCCGTGGGGGCGTGGCCAAATGTCAGTCCCTCGACATATACACACAATTGTCTCTAAATCACACACGCCCCTTCCGATAGGCACCAAACCGGATACGTATGACCTTTGTTCCCAGATTAAGAGCACAACAGCATTGAAATGTAATTTGACTCCACTGCGCCCACTAGATCATTACATCAGCTATATCTCCTCTCTACATTGACCGATCTGAATGAAATTTGGTGTGTGTGACCAGGGAATGATGCCAAACTCAACGCTGTGTATGACATGGCGGACGCGTGCTTCAACTCTGCAAGACTATACGCGGTGGCAGGCAGGGGGCGGTGCTGCATACCCCGCGGTGGCTATAGGCCGAAGCAGCGCTAGCTGCGAGGGCCGCTCGAGGCTCCGCGGAGCTTTAATTAGGCCCGAGCAGCTAAGCGCTGCGAAGGCCTATTGTTTTTCTAATGTTTATTAGGCCCGAGCAGCTAAGCGCTGCGAAGGCCTATTGTTTTTGTGCTGTAAATTATTAGGCCCGAGCAGCTAAGCGCTGCGAAGGCCTATTGTTTTTCAAATGTTTCTTATTATTATTATTATTATTAGGCCCGAGCAGCTAAGCGCTGCGAAGGCCTATTGTAATTGTACTGTTTATTATTATTCTTCCGTCAAATGAATTGGCTTTTTGGGGGCTTTATCATTCTCAAAAACTCACCAAACTTGGCGGTCGCGTCAAGTCTGCGTGAAAATTACGTATTTTAAGGTCGCCCCAAAAATCGCAAAAGAAACGGCTCAAGGGCGCCCCCTAGAAATTTTCAAAAGACCCATTCCTATTCACTTACTTTATCGTAGAGACTTGAAATTTGGTATGCTTGTACAACTCCCCAAGACAGTCAGAATTTACAATTAATGTCATAGTGCAAGTATGACAGGATGTCGGCCATCTTGGATTGAAATTCCGATGTTGACCCCATTTTGGCCGTTTATAGACGTTGCATTTGATCGAACTCCTCCTAGGGATTTCGATCGATCGGCTTCAAACTTGGTCAGATTCTTCATAAGGGATGGCCGATCAAAAGTTATCAAAACGGTGAGTTTTCGTGCATGCTGAAGGGGTCATACCAGGGGTCAAAGTTCACCTACTCGTTTCCAATTCATCAACTTTATCGTACGGACTTGAAATTTGGTACACCTGTAGAGCTCCCCGAGACAGTCAGAATTCAAATTTAATGTTATTTTCCAACTATGACAGGAAGTCGGCCATTTTGGATTGAAATTCCGATTTTGCCGGTTTTAGACGTCGAATTAGATCAAACTCCTCCTAGGGATTTCGATCAATCAGCTTCAAACTCGGTCAGATCGTTCATAAGGCATTGGGTTATGAAAGTTATCAAAACGGTGAGTTTTCGTGCATGCTGAAGGGGTCATACCAGGGGTCAAAGTTCACCTATTCGCCATGAAACACGAAACTGTTATATCTCTTACACAAACTGTTATAACTCTTACACAAAAGCTCACAGAGACACCAAACTTTCAGTGATTGATCATCATCGGATGCCCTACAAGACCCAAAGGTCAAATTATGACATCACTTAGGCCACGCCCCCTGAGAACAGGAAGTGTCATGTTTTACTCTGAACGGTCCCATTCTGACCACTTTTACTTATTTGACATGAAACTCTGTCCACAGACAGAAAACATATTGATGTGTTACAGATTCCAACCCTGTTTTTTTTTCGATAGAGTAGGTGGGCGTGGCAGCGTGGTGAAGTGACCTTTAACGCCGTGTCCATACGTTTGGCTATAAATACCACAATTTTCAGCCGAGCTTCACCAAACTTCACATGAGTGATCTGGGTGGGATGCCTAACGATCCTATGTCGTCATAGTCTGACGTCATCTAAGCCCCGCCCCCTCAGAACAGGAAGTGACTTTTTTTTCTTGGAAAGCTCCATCTCTGGCTCTCTCAACATTATCTAGATTATTCTGTGTTGGATGACAAATAACAAGTTGGTCTCACTTGCTTTAAAGCGCCAACAGCTTTCAGTAGAGGGTGTGGCCGTGGGACCGCGGCGAAACAAAACTCACGCCACCACCATACGTTTGGCTGTAAATTCCATATTTTTGACCTGAGCTGCTCCAAACTTGACATGAGTCATCCTGGTGGGACGCTCAACGATCCTATGTCATCATAGTGTGACGTCACTTTAGCCCCGCCCACTTTTAACAGGAAGTAGCATGTTTTTTACCGAATTTCTTATTTTTAATCTGTGTTTCACATGGATTTAGATGTCTACAAACTGATGATGAACTCAGTCAATGCTGGCTGACCCGTGGGGCGTGGCCAAATGTCAGTCCCTCGACATATACACACGATTGTCTCGAAATCACACAAGACCCTTCCGATTGGGACCAAACTAGATACGTACGACCTTTGTTCCCCGCTGAAGAGCCCAATAGGATTGAAATGTAATTTGACCCCACTGCGCCCCCTAGGTCATTACATCAGTGATATCTCCTCTCTACATTGACCGATATGAATGAAATTGGGTGTGTGTGACCACGGAATGATGCCGAACTCACCGCTGCTTATGACATGGCGGACGCGCATTTCAACTCCACAAGACTGTACGCGGTGGCAGGCAGGTGGCGGTGCTGGATACCTCGCGGTGGCTATAGGCCGAAGCAGCGCTAGCTGCGAGGGCCGCTCGAGGCTCCGCGGAGCTTTAATTATTATTATTCTTATTATGCTTCCGTCAAATGAATTGCCTTTTTGGGGGCTTTAACATATTCAAAAACTCACCAAACTTCACAGGAAGTTGTCCCCCTAGTAAAATTTTTGTATTCTGGTAGAAGTTTAAGTGGGCGTGGCCTAACTGCTCTATAGCGCCCCCTAAAGTGAGTTAGAGGAAACCGTAAGTTGTAGAGATCTGAAACTTGGTATGTTGATAGATCCCCCCAAACCAAGAAAAAAAGTCTCTTGGAGGCATCCCCTAAAATGTACAGGGAGGCGGCCATTTTGGGTCAAAGGTCAAATTTTGGCGATTTTTCAATTTTACTCACGTCGAACTTTAACGAACTCCTCCTAGGGATTTTGACCTATCGCCTTCATTCTTGGTGAGGATGTAGACAAGGGGTGTGGCAATAAAAGTTATCAAAATCGTGAGTTTTCGTAAATGCTGAGTGGGCGGTCCGGGCGCCAAAATTAGCGTACTCGCCAAAGAAAACGAAACCCTACAACTTTCACATCAAAAGTTCAATTGGCACCAAACTTGCCATGAGTGATCCTGGTGGGATGCCTGATGATCCTATGTAATCATATTCTGACCTCACCTAAGCCCCGCCCCCTCAGAACAGGAAGTGACATTTTTTCCTTGGAAAGCTCCATCTCTGGCTCTCTCAACCTAATCAAGATGATTCTGTGGTGGATGACAGATAACAAGTTCGTCTCACTTGCTTTAAAGCCCCAAGAGATTACAGTATAGGGCGTGGCTGTAGTACCGCGGCGAAGTCAGACGTCACGCCGCCGCCATAACGTTTGACTGTAGATTCCACATGTTTCAGCCCAGCTTCACCAAACTCACTGAGATCGATGCTACTCTATCCCCCAACAGGAATCCAGTGTAATATTTGGTGGGCGTGGCCTAATTTCTCTACAGCGCCCCCTAGAATATTTTAAATCATCAGCCCCAAGCCATGCTTTCACCTAAAAATGTGAAACTTGGTACATGTGTGCATCTTGTCAGGCCCTACAAAAAAGTCTCTTGGAGCCATAGTCCAAACCCAACAGGAAGTCGGCCATTTTGGATTAAACTCGCCATTTCCTGTTTGTCAGAGGCGTCGCATCTGATCGGACTCCTCCTACAGCTTTGCAGATACACACTTCAAACTCAGTCAGCAGAGAGTTGACACATCAAAGGTCAAAAGTTATCACACGACTTCTTGTACATCAAAGCATGTGGGCGTGGCTTTGTCCCAAACTTTGACTATTCGCCATAAAATATTAAAGTGAGATAAGTTCCACATAGAAGTTCACAGCTGCATAACACTTCCTATATCTGACTACAGACCCACTCTCATCAGATTGTCATGCTCAGATGATGACGTCACCTTGGCCCCGCCCACGTTCTACAGGAAGTGCTTTTTATTAATTGGAAAGCTCCATCTTTGGCTCTCTTAACCTAATCAGGATGATTCTGTGTTGGATGACAAAAAACAAGTTGGTCTCACTTGCTTTAAAGCGCCAACAGCTTTCAGTAGAGGGTGTGGCCGTGGGACCGCGGCGAAAAAGAGCTCACGCCACCACCATACGTTTGACTGTAGATTCCACAATTTTGAGCCCAGCTGCACCAAACTTGCCATGAGTGATCCTGGTGGGATGCCCAACGATCCTATGTCCTCATAGTCTGACGTCATCTAAGCCCCGCCCCCTCAGAACAGGAAGTGCCTTTTTATGCTTGGAAAGCTCCATCTCTGCCTCTCTCAACCTAATCAAGATGATTCTGTGTTGGATGACAGATATCAAGTTGGTCTCACGTGCGTTAAAGCACCAACAGCTTTCAGTAGAGGGTGTGGCCGTAGGATCTCGGCGAAACAGAACTCACGCCACCACCGTACGTTTGGCTGTATATTCCATATTTTTGACCTGAGCTTCTCCAAACTTGACATGAGTCATTCTGGTGGGACGCCCAATGATCCTATGTCATCATAGTGTGACGTCACTTTGGCCCCGCCCACTTTTAACAGGAAGTAGCATGTTTTTTACCAAATTTCTTATTTTTAATCTGTGTTTCATATGGAATTAGTTGTCTGCAAACTGATGATGAACTCAGTCAATGCTGGCTGACCCGTGGGGGCGTGGCCAAATGTCAGTCCCTCGACATATGCACACGATTGTCTCTAAATCACACACGCCCCGTCCGATAGTCACCAAACCGGATAGGTATGACCTTTGTTCCCTGCTTAAGAGCCCAACAACATTGAAATGTAATTTGGCTCCACTGCGCCCTCTAGGTCATTACATCAGCTATATCTCCTCTCAACATTGACCGATCTGAATGAAATTTGATGTGTGTGGCCAGGGAATGATGCCAAACTCAACGACGTGTATGAAATGGTGGACGCGCGCTTCAACTCTGCAAGACTGTACGCGGTGGCAGGCAGGTGGCGGTGCTGGATACCCCGCGGTGGCTATAGGCCGAAGCAGCGCTAGCTGCGAGGGCCGCTCGAGGCTCCGCGGAGCTTTAATTATTAGGCCCGAGCAGCTAAGCGCTGCGAAGGCCTATTGTAATTGCGCTGTTTATTATTAGGCCCGAGCAGCTAAGCGCTGCGAAGGCCTATTGTTTTTGTGCTGTTTATTATTATTTATTATTACGATTCTTCTCCCAAATGAATTGCCTTTTTGGGGGCTTTATCATATTCAAAAACTCACCAAACTTGGCGGGCGCATAGGGCCTGTGCAAAATTTACGTATTTTAAGGTCGACCCAAAAATCGCAAAAGATACGGCTCATCGGCGCCCCCTAGAGGATTTCCTATTCAGCTACTTTACCGTAGAGACTTCAAATTTGGTACACTTGTACAGCTCCTCGAGACACACAGAATTTACATTTAATGTTATGTTGCAAGTATTACAGGAAGTCGGCCATTTTGGATTGAACGTCCGATTTTGGCCGTTTACACACGTTGCATTTGATCGAACTCCTCCTAGGGATTTCGATCGATTGACTTCAAACTCGGTCAGATCGTTCATAAGGCATGGCCGATTAAAAGTTATCAAAACGGTGAGTTTTCGTGCATGCTGAAGGGGTCATACCAGAGGTCAAAGTTCACCGACTCACCATGAAAAATGAAACTGCAATAACTCTTACACAAAAGCTGACAGAGGCACCAAACTTTCAGTGATTGTTAATCATCCGGTGCCCTACAAGACCCAAAGGTCAAATTATGACATCACTGAGGCCACGCCCCCTGACAACAGGAAGTGTCATGTTTTACTCTGAACGGTCCCTACCTGACCCCTTTGACCTAATCAAGACGAAACTCTTTCCACAGACAGCAAACATGATGGTGTGTTACAGATTCCAACCCCATTTGCCTTCGATGGAGTAGGTGGGCGTGGCGGCGTGGCGAAGTGACCTTTAACGCCGTGTCCATACGTTTGGCTATAAATTCCACAATTTTCAGCCGAGCTTCACCAAACTTGACATGAGTTATCCTGGTGGGATGCCTAACGATCCTATGTCGTCATAGTCTGACGTCATCTAAGCCCCGCCCCCTCAGAACAGGAAGTGACTTTTTTTTCTTGGAAAGCTCCATCTCTGGCTCTCTCAACCTAATCAAGATGATTCTGTGTTGGATGACAGATAACAACTTGGTCTCACTTGCTTTAAGGCGCCAAGAGTTTTCAGTAGAGGGCGTGGCCGTGGGACCGCGGCGAAACAGAACTCACGCCACCACCATACGTTTGACTGTAGATTCCACAATTTTGAGCCAAACTGCACCAAACTTGACATGAGTGATCCTGGTGGGATGCCCAACGATCTTATGTCATCATAGTGTGACGTCACCTTAGCCCCGCCCACTTTCTATTGGAAGTAACAAGTTTTTTACTGTATTTCTTACTTTTAATGTGTTATTCCTATGGAATTAATCATCTGCAAACTGATGATGAACTCGGTCAATGCTGGGTGACCAGTGGGGCTTGTCCAAATGTCAGTCCCTCGCCATATGCACACGATTGTCTCTAAATCACACACGCACCTTCCTATTGGGACCAAACTGGATACGTATGACCTTTGATCCCCGCTGAAGAGCCCAACAGCGTGGAAATGTAATTTCACTCAACTGTGCCCACTAGGTCATTACATAAACTATATCTCCTCTTTACATTGACCGATATGAATGAAATTTATTGTGTGTGACCAGGGAATGATGCCAAACTCAACGCTGCGTATGACATGGCGGACGCGCGCTTCAACTCTGCAAGACTGTACGCGGTGGCAGGCAGGGGGCGGTGCTGGATACCCCGCGGTGGCTATAGGCCGAAGCAGCGCTAGCTGCGAGGGCCGCTCGAGGCTCCGCGGAGCTTTAATTAGGCCCGAGCAGCTAAGCGCTGCGAAGGCCTATTGTAATTGTACTGTTTCTTCTTCTTATTATTATTAGGCCCGAGCAGCTAAGCGCTGCGAAGGCCTATTGTTTTTGTGCTGTTTATTATTATTATTATTACGATTCTTCTCCCAAATGAATTGCCTTTTTGGGGGCTTTATCATATTCAAAAACTCACCAAACTTGGCGGGTGCATAGGGCCTGTGCAAAATTTACGTATTTTAAGGTCGACCCAAAAATCGCAAAAGAAACGGCTCGACGGCGCCCCCTAGAGGATTTCCTATTTATCTACTTTACCGTAGAGACTTCAAATTTGGTACACTTGTACAGCTCCTCGAGACACACAGAATTTACATTTAATGTTATGTTGCAAGTATTACAGGAAGTCGGCCATTTTGGATTGAACGTCCGATTTTGGCCGTTTACACACGTTGCATTTGATCGAACTCCTCCTAGGGATTTCGATCGATTGACTTCAAACTCGGTCAGATCGTTCATAAGCCTCGGCCGATTCAAAGTTATCAAAACGGTGAGTTTTCGTGCATGCTGAAGGGGTCATACCAGAGGTCAAAGTTCACCGACTCACCATGAAAAATGAAACTGCAATAACTCTTACACAAAAGCTGACAGAGGCACCAAACTTTCAGTGATTGTTAATCCTCCGGTGCCCTACAAGACCCAAAGGTCAAATTATGACATCACTGAGGCCACGCCCCCTGACAACAGGAAGTGTCATGTTTTACTCTGAACGGTCCCTACCTGACCCCTTTGACCTAATCAAGACGAAACTCTTTCCACAGACAGCAAACATGATGGTGTGTTACAGATTCCAACCCCATTTGCCTTCGATGGAGTAGGTGGGCGTGGCGGCGTGGCGAAGTGACCTTTAACGCCGTGTCCATACGTTTGGCTATAAATTCCACAATTTTCAGCCGAGCTTCACCAAACTTGACATGAGTGATCCTGGTGGGATGCCTAACGATCCTATGTTGTCATAGTCTGACGTCATCTAAGCCCCGCCCCCTCAGAACAGGAAGAGACTTTTTTTTCTTGGAAAGCTCCATCTCTGGCTCTCTCAACCTAATCAAGATGATTCTGTGTTGGATGACAGATAACAAGTTGGTCTCACTTGCTTTAAGGCGCCAAGAGTTTTCAGTAGAGGGCGTGGCCGTGGGACCGCGGCGAAACAGAGCTCACGCCACCACCATACGTTTTGGCTGTAAATTCCATAATTTTCACCCAAGCTGCTCCAAACTTGACATGAGTGATCCTGGTGGGATGCCGAACGATCCTATGTCGTCATAGTCTGACGTCATCTAAGCCCCGCCCCCTCAGAACAGGAAGTGACTTTTTTTTCTTGGAAAGCTCCATCTCTGGCTCTCTCAACCTAATCAAGATGATTCTGTGTTGGATGACAGATAACAAGTTGGTCTCACTTGCTTTAAGGCGCCAAGAGTTTTCAGTAGAGGGCGTGGCCGTGGGACCGCGGCGAAACAGAGCTCACGCCACCACCATACGTTTGGCTGTAAATTCCATAATTTTCACCCAAGCTGCTCCAAACTTGACATGAGTGATCCTGGTGGGATGCCTAACGATCCTATGTCGTCATAGTCTGACGTCATCTAAGCCCCGCCCCCTCAAAATAGGAAGTGTCTTTATTTTCCTTGGAAAGCTCCATCTCTGGCTCTCTCAACCTAATCAAGATGATTCTGTGTTGGATGACAGATAACAAGTTGGTCTCACGTGCTTTAAAGCGCCAACAGTTTTCATTAGAGGGCGTGGCCATAGGACCTGGGCGAAACAGAACTCACGCCACCACCATACGTTTGGCTGTAAATTCCATATTTGGGACCTGAGCTGTTCCAAACTTGACATGAGTGATCCTGGTGGGACGCCCAATGATAATATGTCATCATAGTGTGACGTCACTTTAGCCACGCCCACTTTTAACAGGAAGTAGCATGTTTTTTACCGAATTTCTTACTTTTAATCTGTGTTTCATATGGAATTAGTTGTCTGCAAACTGATGATGAATTCAGTCAATGCTCGCTGACCCGTGGGGGCGTGGCCAAATGTCAGTCCCTCGACATATACACACATTTGTCTCTAAATCACACACGCCCCTTCCGATAGGCACCAAACCGGATATGTATGACCTTTGATCCCCGCTGAAGAGCCCAACAGCATTGAAATGTAATTTGACTCCACTGCGCCCACTAGGTCATTACATAAGCTATATCTCCTCTCTACATTGACGGATCTGAATGAAATTTGGTGTGTGTGACCAGGGAATGATGCCAAACAACGCTGCGTATGACATGGCGGACGCACGCTTCAACTCTGCAAGACTGTACGCGGTGGCAGGCAGGGGGCGGTGCTGGATACCCCGCGGTGGCTATAGGCCGAAGCAGCGCTGGCTGCGAGGGCCGCTCGAGGCTCCGCGGAGCTTTAATTATTAGGCCCGAGCAGCTAAGCGCTGCGAAGGCCTATTGTTTTTCAAATGTTTATTATTCTTCTTATTATTCTTCCGTCAAATGAATTGGCTTTTTGGGGGCTTTATCATTCTCAAAAACTCACCAAACTTGGCGGTCGCGTCAAGTCTGCGTGAAAATTACGTATTTTAAGGTCGACCCAAAAATCGCAAAAGAAACGGCTCAACGGCGCCCCCTAGAGGATTTCCTATTCAACTACTTTATCGTACAGATTTCAAATTTGGTACACTTGTAGAGCTCGACAAGACACACATAATTTACATTTAATGTTATGTTGCAAGTATTACAGGAAGTCGGCCATTTTGGATTGAAGTTCCGATTTTGACCCATTTTGGCCGTTTTTAGACGTTGCATTTGATCGAACTCCTCCTAGGGATTTCGATCGATTGACTTCAAACTCGGTCAGATCGTTCATAAGGCATTGAGTTATAAAAGTTATCAAAACGGTGAGTTTTCGTGCATGCTGAAGGGGTCATACCAGGGGTCAAAGTTCACCTATTCGCCATGAAACGAAAAACTATTATAACTCTTACACAGAAGCAGACATTGGGACCAAACTTTCAGTGATTGATCACCATCGGGTCCCCTATAAGAATCAATGGTCAAATGATGACAACACTTAGGCCACGCCCCCTGAGAACAGGAAGTGACTTTTTTTTCTTGGAAAGCTCCATCTCTGGCTCTCTCAACCTAATCAAGATGATTCTGTGGTGGATGACAGATAACAAGTTGGTCTCACTTGCTTTAAAGCGCCAAGACTTTCCAGTAGAGGGCGTGTCTATGGTAACGCGTTGAAGTCAGACGTCACGCCGCCGCCATACGTTTGGCTTTAGATTCCACATGTCTCAGCCCAGCTTCACCAAACTCACTGGGATCGATGCTACTCTATCCCCCAACAGGAATCCAGTGTAATATTTGGTGGGCGTGGCCTAATTTCTCTACAGCGCCCCCTAGAATATTTTAAATGATCAGCCCCAAGCCATGCTTTCACCTAAAAATGTGAAACTTGGTACATGTGTGCATCTTGTCAGGCCCTACAAAAAAGTCTCTTGGAGCCATAGTCCAAACCCAACAGGAAGTCGGCCATTTTGGATTAAACTCGCCATTTCCTGCTTTTCAGAGGCGTCGCATCTGATCGAACTCCTCCTACAGCTTTGCAGACACACACTTCAAACTCAGTCAGCAGAGAGTTGAGACATCAAAGGTCAAAAGTTATCACACAAATTCTTGTACATCAAAGCATGTGGGCGTGGCTTAGTCCCAAACTTTGACTATTCGCCATAAAATATTAAAGTGAGCTAAGTTCCACATAGAAGTTCACAGCTGCATAACACTTCCTATATCTGACTACAGACCCACTCTCATCAGATTGTCATGCTCAGATGATGACGTCACCTTGGCCCCGCCCACGTTCTACAGGAAGTGCTTTTTATTAATTGGAAAGCTACATCTCTGGCTAACTTGACTTAATCAAGATGGTTCTGTGTTGGATTACAGATAACAAGTTGGTCTCACTTGCTTTAAAGCGCCAACAGCTTTCAGTAGAGGGTGTGGCCATGGGACCGCGGCGAAACAGAGCTCACGCCACCACCATACGTTTGACTGTAGATTCCACAATTTTGAGCCCAGCTGCACCAAACTTGCCATGAGTGATCCTGGTGGCATGCCTAACAATCCTATGTCGTCATAGTCTGACGTCATCTAAGCCCCGCCCCCTCACAACAGGAAGTGCCTTTTTTTTCCTTGGAAAGCTCCATCTCTGCCTCTCTCAACCTAATCAAGATGATTCTGTGTTGGATGACAGATAACAAATGGTCTCACTTGCTTTAAAGCGCCAATACATTTCAGTAGAAGGTGTGGCCGTGAGGCTGTGGCGAAACAGAGCTCACGCCACCACCATACGTTTGACTGTAGAATCCACAATTTTGAGCCGAGCTGCACCAAACTCTACATGAGTGATCCTGGTGGGATGCCCAAAGATCCTATGTCATCATAGTGTGACGTCATCTTAGCACCGCCCACTTTATACAGGAAGTAACATCTCTTTTACAGTATTTCTTAATTTTATTGTGTTATTCATCTGAATTTAATCATCGGCCAACTGATGATGGACTCGGTCAATGCTGGCTGACCAGAGGGCACATGGCCAAATGTAAGTCCCTCGCCATATGCACACCGTTGTCTCTAAATCACACATGCACCTTCCGATTGGTACCAAACCGGATACGTGTGACCTTTGTACCCCGCTGAAGAGCCCAAAA
>JAVYJU010000046.1:0-50963 GCA_033032245.1 Poecilia picta | reverse complement strand
AGTCACTGCAGGTCAGTCACTGCAGGTCAGTCACTGCCTCCATGCAAATGCATGGAGGCAGTGACTGACCTGCAGGTCAGTCACTGCCTCCATGCATTTGCATGGCAGGCACTTCTTATTCTACACCTAATAGAATGTCTGTTTATTATTATTAGGGCCTGCCATTGCAATGCATAAGGAGAGCAGTGACTGACCTGCGAAGCAGGTCAGTCACTGCCTCCATGCATTTGCATGGCAGGCACTTACTGTTCTTCTGTCAATAGAATGTCTCTTTATTATTTATTATTCTTCCGTCACCGTTAATGCGGCTCGTACCGCTGCGTGCCCACCCACAAAAGTGGTATCAAATCGAGCGGCTCGGTGCCGAGAAGTGAGCTATTACTTTTGTTGGGATTCTGACTTAAAATGACGACAAAAATTAATAAAAACGAAAAAATTGGAGATTGAGGAACTCGCAGCATCAGTAACCTTTCTGTCTGAAACACACACACAGGACTCCTGATGGCTTACTGAAAAAACTGTGTTTAACTCGCCCTCACAGGCATAAATATTGCCCTATTGGTCTAAAACTTGGTCAGAACATAGATACACATCCCTGCTCCCGTAAAATGTTTTCAAAAATTTTCTAGGGCTTATGGATTTTTGTCAGGGTCCTTCAGACTGGCGCTGGGTGTCTCCCAAGTATAGAAACGAGGGAGAAGAGGATTTTCCCGCTCTTTGTCTCCTCACAGCTGCGGGGCATTAATTACCATAGTAACGGGTTCCAGCCAGCGGCAGCCATTACTCTGAGAAACAGCAGAGAGTATTTCCTGTGACTATTGATATTTTGTTTAGATAAAATTATTATTTCTCTGAATTTTTCAGTGTGAAATGACATCCTTACTATGAAGGCTGAAAGATTTAGACAAATAAACTATTATAGACTGTCTTTATTTTTTTAATATTTTGTACCGTGAGTGACAACATGTGCGCAGCTTCAGTCTCGGTCTGAAGCTCGTTAATCATTAACAGTGTCAATTAGCGGTGCGCTGCGATCGTTGTCTCTTGTTGCCAATAACCTGCATGTGCAGCTGGACTCACAGCGGCGGAGCTCGTCAAAATATATCAACACAATGAAGCTAATACTTGACGCAGATTGGCTACATCGAGGCTCACTGCAGTAAAAAAAGACATGGAGGATCAGACAGCCGGGAAAGCAGCGCTGTACTCTCACAAACGGGCTCAGAGGTCACAATGCATTGTGGGAAGAATACATATTTCCTGTGATTATTCATATTTTGCTTGCATAAAATTATTATTTCTCTGAATTTTTGAATGTGAATTAAAATACTTAGTATGACGCTTGAAAATTTTCAAGAAAAAAACAATGACCTCTTTATTTATTTTTTTAATTTCAGACCGTGAGTCAGGAGGACATGTCCAAAGTTTATATAGATGTCAGTCTGGTACTGAATTTCATTGAACAATGAGTTCAGCTGTTGATTGTTGCTGTGAATCAGATCAGCCACTGTAATGTGGTGATGGATCTGGCAAAAGCTTCAGTCATTAGCAACACGGGCAACTGTGGCTTTCAATTGGGAGGTTACAGGTTAGACTCCTGCTTTCTCCAGCACATGTTACTGTGCCCCTGGGCAAGGCACCCAATCTCAAATAGCCTACTAAGCTGCATATCAGTGTGTGAATGTGGGACTAGCCTGAAGCAATTTGATTTGTCAGAAATAGTCAAATAAATTCCTATAAGTTCAGTCTATTTACCATTTAAAACCCATCAGTTTATGTAATACTGATTTGCAATAAGCCATTTCTACAGTGTTAATCTATTCACTGCCATAGGTACGGCTATAGTATTAACAGTCTAAATCACATTTTACAACTGGCTTGTGGAAGCCAGAGCATTAGCATTTTTAGACTACAATTTAGCTCAGGTTAGCGTTGATGCTAATGCTGAGCATCAGAATGCTTTTCTTATTTATTACCAATGTTTCATATACTGAATGTAGTAAGTAATGACAGACAACATGATAGTGATGCTCCACATGCTACTAATAGCAATCATGCTATTATTAGCATTTTGGCTAATTTTGGCTTATGCAACATACTAAATGGTACGAGTGCAGCTTAGTGAACATGCTTCTGACTCCCTGCAGGTTATTGACTACATTGCATTTTTCTTTAGCATTAATGCAAATTTTTTTAGCATCATATTGCTGCATCCAATCCGACGGGCACACTTTGGCAGGCCCTTCAAAATTTCTGCGGAATTTTCTAGTTATTATAACATCTTCTTCCATTACCGTTAATGCGGCTCGTACCGCTGCATGCCCACCCACAAAAGTGGTATCAAATCGAGCGGCTCGTGCCCGGGAAGGGAGCTATTACTTTTATTGGGATTCTGACTTAAAATGACGACAAAAATTAATAAAAACGAAAAAATTGGAGATTGAGGAACTCGCAGCATCAGTAACCTTTCTGTCTGAAACACACACACAGGACTCCTGATGGCTTACTGAAAAACTGTGTTTAACTCGCCCTCACAGGCATAAATATTGCCCTATTGGTCTAAAACTTGGTCAGAACATAGATACACATCCCTGCTCCCGTAAAATGTTTTCAAAAATTTTCTAGGGCTTATGGATTTTTGTCAGGGTCCTTCAGACTGGCGCTGGGTGTCTCCCAAGTATAGAAACGAGGGAGAAGAGGATTTTCCCGCTCTTTGTCTCCTCACAGCTGCGGGGGATTAATTACCATAGTAACGGGTTCCAGCCAGCGGCAGCCATTACTCTGAGAGACAGCAGAGAGTATTTCCTGTGACTATTGATATTTTCTTTAGATAAAATTATTATTTCTCTGAATTTTTCAGTGTGAAATGACATCCTTAGTATGAAGGCTGAAAGATTTAGAGAAATAAACTATTATGGACTGTCTTTATTTTTTTAATATTTTGTACCGTGAGTGAGAACATGTGCGCAGCTTCAGTCTCGGTCTGAAGCTCGTTAATCATTAACAGTGTCAATTAGCGGTGCGCTGCAATCGTTGTCTCTTGTTGCCAATAACCTGCATGTGCAGCTGGACTCACAGCGGCGGAGCTCGTCAAAATATATCAACATAATGAAGCTAATACTTGACGCAGATTGGCTACATCGAGGCTCACTGCAGTAAAAAAAGACATGGAGGATCAGACAGCCGGTAAAGCAGCGCGCAGCTACAAACACTCACCCGGATTAGCATGACGGTCAGAAAGCTAAACTAATAACCTGTAAAATTAATTACTCCGCTCAGCCGGAAACAGTCAATCAGAACTAGCAGTAACCAGCTAGCCGCTATGCTAACATGAAGTTTTCATTGAGTTACTCTGGAGTGTTTATTGATCCCAATAAACTTTGGCTTCATGTTGTTACATATACATTTGAAAATCCACACCTTCTTTTTCAACATACACACCTTGAGGAGAACACCAGATTTTTATTTTTAATTTGCATAGAGCATCTCTTCCCAACAGATTTATTGGTGTTTGATCAGATACCAAAATTGGTATTCTTATTTCATTGTCGTTTGTTGTAAGTCGAACAGGAGCTGTCATTTGGATTAATTGTCTTGCTCCCGAGAACCCTACTGTTGATACAAATTTATCAGACATGGGGAGATGTGTTGCATAATTTGGACTTACACAAGTGTAAGCTGCTCCTGTATGTAATGTCGACCAACATTGGAGTTTCTCTGTCTTCAATTTGAATTTTCAATATTGGTTCATCGTCAGTACGTGTAGTTAGAATTGGGTACTGACTTTCTCCCCTAGGCATCCCTAGTACCCAAAATTTGGTGGGTTGTGTTGAGCTTGTGAATCATATTGGACTCCTTGAGGATCGTATGGAGTTCCCTGTTGATTATATGGAACTGTTTGGTGATTGTATGGGGCTGTCGGTGGACCTGGTCTGGTTCTGCCACGCGGCCGTCTTTGGAATGAGTTGTCACCATTCTGGCACTGGTCAGCACGATGTCCGAAACAACCACATGTCCAGCATGCTCCGGATGTTCTGGGCGGACCGCCTTGTCCTCTGTTAGGCCATGAAGGGCTTCTTTGCTGTCTCCCTCAAGGCACAAATAGACGAGAGTTCCATGGTTGTGAATAAATATTGACCACTGGTTGGGAAGGCTGAGTCATCTGCGGAACTGGAGTATGAGTCTGTGGTACTGAGCTTACTGCATTAGGAAGGTTGGCTACATTTGGGGTGGAATGTTGGTCCCCCCTAACCACTGCAGCTTGGGTTTTAGTTTTGTTTTTTCCTTGAAGTTCTCCAAGCTGTAACTGAGCCAATTTCCTTTGAATGTTTTTGTCTTTGTCAGTGAGTCTTTGCTCATCTTTTCTGTATTTCTCTATTGCGTGTACCACATGATCGCGAAATTCCTTGTGTGGCATAGACATCAGGGCCACCACTTCTTCGAGTTTGAGCAGCACTGGCTCTGGCATCACATTGACTTCCGAAACACACCTGCAATCATTGGGTACTCGTCAATGTCAAACTCCATTTCCTCTTTCCACCTTCTCCACTGTCTGGTGACATAGGATGCTGGATTCTCCGAGTCACCAATTGGTTCTGCTTTCAAGTTCTTCGGGTCCACTTTGTTTGGAAATTCTGCCCTCAAGGCTGTCCAGATCATTGTCCGGCCTGCATTTAGTTCAATCCCATCTGCTCTTTCTTGTAGCATCCGGGGATAATTTTTCAAAATGTTCTGCATGGTTGGAATTCCAAGAACCTTTGCAAGAATGGCTTTGATGTCTCCAAGTGCCAAGATTTTGCCAACTGTCTCTTCTTCAAGAACTCTTATCCATCTTCCCGCACCGTTATGTATGTCTGGCAGCCGCGAGACTAACCCTACCAGATCCATCGAGGCAAATGGCAAATATTGAGAGACATCTCTTTTTAATATAATTGGTAATTGTTTTGAGTATAAGGTCTGCATCGATTTCTTCATCTTTTTCCTGTATTTCTGTTCGGTTTGCTTTAAGTTCTATGTCAAGAACGTCTGGGCCAACTTTTAACCAATAAGCGTCTCCGCTTCTGCGTCTTTTCAGATGACCTGCGTAGCTGTCAAAATATTTATTTGTATTATTGCCTACTGCATAGCAATCAAGAATTTTAATATTTCCATTTGTCCGTGTTGTGGAGCATCCGGCATCAGAGGTTTGACTTCTGTTTTGGGTTGGTGGTAATGATGTGTCATATCTGCCAGCTGGCTTATAGCCATACGCATTTGCATATGACATTGTTGGTTCCATGCTTTTTGAGTGCTTATTATTTGTGCTACTCTCTGTAGCGCTTGTGCTCGTCTGTGTTGCACCTCTGATTGGAGCTGGTGTTTGAATCACTGTTGACAATGATGCGCGCCCTGTAGGGGATCTATCTGATTGAGCTTCCGGCTCAGTGTTTTCACCTTTTTTAAGGTCCATAAATTGGTCATCATTCCTGTATCCAAAATCACCTGTGATATTCAGAACTCCTGTCAGGGCTGGGTACAACCCAGCAGGGTTCATTTGATCATCGTCGGGTTTTTCATAATTTTTTTTAGCTCAAAAAGCTGCTGCTTTAGGTTTTTTCTGTATTTTTCACCTTCTTCCTTGAATAGTTGTAAAATGGTTAATTCTAGTTCTCTTTTGGCTTGTCTTTTCTTTCCTTTGTTTTTTGCTTTGTAGTCTGCAATTCGAGTTTCCATCTGTTCACAAAGAGATAAGTCAAAGCTCCCATTCTCCGGCCATGGACATTGAAGTCCGTTTGTCCGTTTGCACCATTTCTTAGAAATTTTTGGAATTTGAGAAGCATATTCTGGGTTTTTTGAACCAATAATGACAATAGGTATGCTGCTCATCTTGTTTGTTTAGTGGTTGACTCACTTCTAAAATTCTGTTTAAGGTTTTTCTTTATTCTGCAGTTTTCGTTTCCGTCAACTTTTTATTTCAAAATTATTAAAAGGTATTTGATTGTTTTAGTTAGTTGTACTTACTATATTTGTTCCGTGTAGTATTATTGCTTATAGTTGCTAAATATTGCTACGTATATTAAATGCTCTTCAATAGATCTAACAGTTTATCAAGTTTTTTGCAGTTATGCACTCTATTTACAGTAAAATATACATTTGAGAAATATTAAAAATAGTTCAGTGTCACAGAAACAATGATTACTTGCATAAAAGTCTGTATTATTGAAGTTAATACAAAGCGTTAAGCTTAAAAACTCTTCACCGTTATGAGCAGAGGAGAGAGAAAAAAAAAGGAAAATGTTTCAGTCCGCAACCCAAAATGAGCAAAGGTGGGGGCCAACTGCACGTAATAGGAAATGGGCTGTCCTAAATCTTATGGACTACAACTTCTGTTAAAAACTACACTGAAAGTTGAATAGAGGATGGTCTCAAATCTCGTGGGATCCGGGACCAAATATGAAGAGAGAGAGAGAGGGAGGTGGGGACATAGAGAGAGATAGGTTGGGAGGGAAAGGTTCGTGTGTGTGCTTCTGGGAAAACAGCCAAGAAACGCTTTTCCTTCACAAGGAGTTGCCTCGCTCAAAACTGTATTACCTTTCTGAATTTAATAGCGAGGTATGGATATTTTCTAACTATTTTCCACAGCTTAAATTACAAGTTACAACAGCGTAAAACAATTTGCAATTTTGCACAATTTAAATTTATAAAGTACAACCAGCGCAAAAAAATTGCAGTCAAAATAAAGACCAAATCTTAACTCAATGCCACTCCGAAAGCAGTCGGTTATTCAATAAGCCAAAACATGCACATTTCAGAATCTTACAGTATATACAGAAAAATTTACAGGCATGCCATCAAAAACTCGCACAACAGACAACACACATTCCCAATTATTCAGCATTCATATTAGCAACAATCATTCCATTTGCGTCTCACTCCTATTATACTTTGGAGTATAATAGTATATATATTATTCTTTTCCTTACTTCTTTTACTCCTATTATTCTTTTCTTTACTTTTTTCACTCCCCGGGGATTTGTAACTATATTGACTAATATATTTATTATAAAGATATAAAATTTAGTTGGCTATGGATTTAATTAGCCACTGTCCAATTTTAATGTGTGCACACAATTAATTATATTAGGACTTCAATTATTTTAGCCAAGGCTTACAGAACAACTTAAAACTTCCTCACCAAAATCTCAGACAAAAATTTAAGAACAATTACTGCAGTTCAACTCACAATACTTCTGTAAAACTCTATTAACTTCTCATTTCTCATTTTTCAACTTCAGGCCTACTCACTTTAACGAGAGGAAAAAACACACGCTGCTCCCTACGAAAAGCTCACAAAGTCCCTCTTTTCCTGGGAGACCCTATGGCTTCACACAGCAGAGCAAACGTTCCTCTCCGGCCTGTTATTATTTATTTCTATAGCGCTTTCACAGAGATCCCAATCTCTCTTCGTGGTTCAGCTGGTTTTTAAAAGTTAAGGTTGTTGGCCTCCTGCCAAATTTAACAAATCGTGATATATTATTTATTAGTCAGCTCAATGAAAGTGCCTATTCAGTAGAACTACACCAGATTGGCTGATATATGGTAACTTATGGTGTTACCGTCACCAAAATGGGTGAGACCAGACTGAAAAGTGTTTATTTTCGAGCTGTTTAATTCCAGAATTTAAGACATACCTATGAGTCTCACAGTTTTGGCAGCTCGTTCTTTGCGCAAAGAAAAAAGACTCGTCTATGGCAAAGCAGAAAACTTAATCACACTTTTAGCACTTCAGTCCGCCAGCAGACAGGAAACCGTTCTGTTTAAAAAAATAAAAGAGATAAAAGCTTACCTCTTTTTCTGTAAGTGGGCCCAGACGGCTCCCCGTCCGCAGTCAGGCTGAAGCGAGTCACCCTCTTTCCTCCTGGTTGTTCAATTGTTCGATCAAACGTTCGGGGTCACCATTTGTATTGAGGAATTTAAGGGTGGCTCTACTCTTAAATATATTATAAAAAGGAAATAATACTCTGAGACAAGTTTCTCTGCTAGGCCAAAGCGAGCCGGAGATTTATTACACCCCATGGAATCACAATATTCAAAATTCTTCCATAGTCTTCACAAAGTCCTCTTCACAAAAATCTCTTCATCAAATCTCATAAAAATCTCCTCGAAGTCTAACAAAAGCTTCCTAATATACCTCCCAGGTCTTCATTGGATGCTGGAAAGTTTCAACCAATGGCGAAAAGGCGTTGTTTTTGCCAGCAGACTTGGCGTGCTTTTGCATTTATTGTGTATTGGGCGACCTTTAATATATTTTTGGAAATCCAAAGAAACACATAAAACTCCAAGATTTCAACAGAAGGTTGATGTTATCGTGTCCGGACAGCCTTCCTTCCTAGTCCCTTCGCGCGCTTCGTACGCGATTAGCAGGAAGGGAGTCAGGTCACTTTGACCTTAGTTCAAAGCCAAATCTTTTTGCAAAAACAACTCCTTAGATGGAATATCGCTCCGACAGGTTAATATAAAGTTTTCTTCTCTGCAGTTTTTTCACAGAATCAGGATAATAAATGAAGCCAACATTCAAATATAAATGTGTGTGTGTGTTGCTACGGCGCCCCCTGCTGTTGTTTTCTGCCAGCTGCATGAATGATGGATGTTTACCATCATTTATAATAACAGTCATATTGGAGGATCCATGGTTAGAGTTACTGCTGACATGTTTCTGCAAACATTAACATGTAAAATGTGACTTCAGCTAAATTTCATCATCAGATTCATGAGAGAGGAAAACTGATGACACTTCATAATAACTGTAAAATATTTCAGACCCATCATGTTACAGAGGTTTTATTTATTTCTATATATTTCACTGCAGCCGTATGTTTAATATAATAATGTTTAAAACTGTTCACTAGTTAAAGACCTTTTCTGATCTCAATGGGACAAAACGATTAAATAAAAGTTACTAATTATTATTATCTTATACAAACACATGTAGATGAAAGGATACAGTTTCTAAGACTCTGATCCTCCTCACCAGTATGGGGCTATTTTACTGCCATAATTCCTCCACACCAGTATGGAGCTATTTTAGTAACATAATTCCTTCACACCAGTATGGGGCTATTTTACTGCCATAACTCCTTCACACCAGTATGGGGCTATTTTACTGCCATAATTCCTTCACACTAGTATGGGGCTATTTTACTGCCATAACTCCTTCACACCAGTATGGGGCTATTTTACTGCCATAATTCCTTCACACCGGTATGGGGCTATTTTACTGCCATAACTCCAGAGCAAACATTTTCAGTCTGAAAGCAGAACTTCATGTTTCTGCTCCAAACCTTTCTCCTGGAGCTTAAACTTGTTTCTCTGCTCGCTTGAGAATCATTTCCTGCTCAGAACAGAAAGGTGCCGTCACCTGGCAACCTGTCAGCCAGTAGAATGAGAGCTACAGTGGGTGTGTTTGTTTCCTTATAGTGGATGAGCCTGTGTGGGTCCTATCCATTACACATACGTTCACTGCAGTAACACACAACTAAATTATTTTTAAAAATCGCACATTGATTCTTTTTCTAGATTGTTTTTCTAGATCATGTCTCCCAGTGGACAACATGAACCTGAAATGAACATTTCAGACCCTCCATGATTTCTGCAGACCCTCCAGAGTTGCAGGTGATCAGATCCTCATTTTCCTCGCTGTAGATCCGTGTTTTGAACGTCACACATCCAGAGGACGTCATGCCAACAGCCAAGTCTTCGTCTGGAGACGTCGGACAAACGAGACGCTGCTGGACTCTGAGCAGCTTCACTTGGGTTTATTGGATTCTGGTGCAGAAAGTCACACTAAATACACTGAAGTCGTTTTAATTGTTGCGTGTTGAGGTTAACACCAGAAAAGATGAAATAATTTTAAATGCAAAGTTTGAAACATTTTCTGTAAATCCACAGGATGACGGCAGCAACAGGTGAAACAGCAGCAACACAGCAGGTGATGCTGATTCAAACGTATTTCCAGACTCTCACTTCCCTCCCATCTGAATGTTCAGCTTCGGCCTCCAGACTTTCAAACACGTTTGATTTTAGAGCAAATTATGAAACTACTGGACACATTAGCTGCTCATTAACTTTCTGAAAGTTGAATTTATTATTGAAACCTGAGGAGAAAAACTAAAGTCCACCATGATCCTCATGAAAACCTTTAGTACCGCCTGATGTTTGTGTTTAAAGAGGTTTTAAGAGCTGCAGGTCTTTATATAAACACTATTAACGGCTAAAACCTGGTGATTAGTCATTAACTGCTTTGACTGGATGTCTGTCTGTCCTAGTGAGTAAAACCAAACAGGTCAATGAGATTTCAAACTACATAAGGTGGTCAAAACAGATTTTATTCCAAATTTGTCAAGATTAACAGCTCTGGAGAACCACAGAGGAGACGGTTACTGCCGGTCCGGTCCGGTCCGCCTCGGGCTTCTGCAGGACCGGTACCAGTCTGCGCTGGTTCTCTGGCAGGACAAAACAGGTCCTATGGATGAAGCACAAAATTTGAATAAAATATACACAGAATATAATGTTTTCAAATATCTGACGAAACTAACCTGGTCATGTGACACAACAATGTATATTTTCCAGGTATTTGCTGAATATTTTTTATTTTAAACATTGTAGTCGGTGGATGATGCCTGTAAAAGCCTTTGTCCAGAAGCAGAACTCAATACATTATAATAGTTTAAAACAATTTAAAAAATACTAAAATTATATATTATGACAATTAAGTATAAGTAGTCATATAAATAATTATAAAGGTATCAATAAATTGAATTAAAAATAATTTTTATATATTTTCCAACTCCATTGAAATTTGTCCTTAGTTTTTGTCAACAGAAATGAAAATAATGTAAAAACAAATCAGGCACTATTGGGGGCAGCAGAACTTCTGAGGACCCCATGACCACTTCCTGTCTCTCCCATTGCTAAGAGGCTAGTTAGCTCTGGTTAGCTTAAGGCTAGTTAGCTCTGGTTAGCTAGTTAGCTCTGGTTAGCTTATGTTATTCTTTAGTTTTTTCATTTTTTTATCCCTAAGTTGTTTGTCACAAACATGATGTTTCAACACCATAACTGACATTTTACAAAACTTTGATGACATTTTGTGAAATAAAAGCTTAATTTTGGTAAACTGTAAAGATTTCATGGACCTGATGAGCTGCAATATGGCCGCCTTCAGACTAACATCATATAAATTGAAGTAGTTTGGCTTTTTGTCAACTCCGTCAGTTTTTGTGACTCTTTCAGTGAAATTGTTGTAAAATCTCACTTAAATATGCAGTTAATTGATTTTAATGTATTTTACATAAACTGCATTACTTCACATGTACCAAGTTTTTCATTTTACTCTCTAGTGTGTTACCTTCAGTTCTGTTAACTCTGTCTTTTTGTTTTAAATGATATTTATTTTGTTTCTTGAGAAGCATTTGTCTATAAAAATGAGTAAAATTATCACTAACAGGGTCATTAAAATAATTATTTATTTATTTTTGTCAGATAGTGACGACAACGTTCTGGGTCATGTCCATTAAAAATGTAATTTAAAATAAAATGTTGCAACTGGGAGCCTGAACCTCAGCATCTTTACATTTCAAAAACATTATTTCACATATATTGTATACATAAATTTGAGAAATTAAAAAAAATAAGGGAAAATTAAAACCCATTTTGTCCCTATTTTCAAGAATCACTTTTAAATAGATGTTTAAACACAGGACATAAAACAACAGCTAACTGTCGAGGGCAGGGGTTTATCAATCAATCAATCAATCAAATTTTATTTGTATAGCACATTTCAGAAGCAGAGCATTTCAAAGTGCTTCACATAATTAAAATAAAAACAGCAGGTGACAGTGAATAAACAGTGAGAAAGAGAAATAAAAAGAAATTAAAAAGTAAAGATAAAAACATTAAAGAGATTTTTTTAAAAAAGAAAAAGATTAAAAAGGTAAAAACATAAAACATCAAAAACTTCCACTTTAACCCATATCAGGTTAGAAGAAATATATAAAACATGAACCAATCAGCACATTATCCCAGTGATTCTCTGAATAAGTCAATAAAATCCCAGTAAAGAGCCTGATGTGACACATCGAGTCCTAAAGTTCTCTAGAAAACTCAAAACATGAAACATGGAGTTAAACATTAAAACACTAAAACAATCAGAGTTTTTCTTGATCCAAAGAGACAAACAACATCAGACACTAAATGACAGACATGAGAAAATAAACGGGAGGAAAATCTTGGAGGTCAGAGGTCATCATCAGGATCATCAGGTCTCTTTAGACTCAAACTGCTGCAGCTTCAACCTCTGAGGATCAGCAGGACACAGAGACCTTCTCTACTTTACAGAGATCAGAGCCTGCAGAGAGAAGAAGGATCAGATCAGTGAGTGTTTCCAGCCTTTCCTGCAGCAGTCAGTGACGCAGCACATCCAGCAGACGGTTTCCAGGCTGCAGTCAGACTGATCTCAGAGCTGAGACCAAGATCAACCTGATCAGTTGTTTCCTGTTGAACTGAGAGAACAAGCAGATCTGAGATCAGTTTGATGAATGAGGACCAGAGTCTCTAGACATGCTGGACGCTGGAGTCCAGCTGGACGTCCTGGAGACATGGACACAGCAACAACACTCATCTTCACACCAACACAAACACAGGAACACAGCAAGCTGCTGCTGCTCTGATTGGCTGGTTGCTGTCTCTGTGTCCAATCAGGAAGCCTGAAGCATCTCCTCCCACTGAGAAGCTGCAGCTTTACTGGGAACACTGGAGATTAGCTTTGATGCTAACTGGGTTTAGTTCAACATGCTGACAGCAGCTGGACTCACTACAAACATTTACTTACTCTAAAGTCTCTACAAGATCCTTCAGCTGCTGAACATCTGAATCCTCCAGGTTGTTGTCACTCAGGTCCAGTTCTGTCAGCTTGAGGCTGTTGGACTTCAGAGCTGAGGCCAGAAAATCACAGCTGATCTTTGACAACCTGCAGCTGATCAACCTGAATAAAGAATAAAAGATGAGCTGAAGCAACAGGATGCAGGTGAACCAGTCCAACAGAACCAGTTAAAGATTCTCATCAATATTAAAGCCAACAAGCTGCTGCTCCAATAAAGACCTGCTGACTCCAGAACCAGAACCAGAACCTGGTACTGGGTCATGAGTGGTTTGTATACATATTGTGGTTTGGAAAATATTTGGAAAAGTTTTGGAAAAGTTTGGAAAATATTGTGGTTTGTATAAATACAAACCACAATGTTTCCAGTCTGCAGCCTTCAGTCTGTAGAAAACCACAGAGATCCTTCAGTCCAGAACCTTCCAGGTTGGTGTTGATCAGGTTCAGTTCTGTCAGATGGGTTGGGTTGGACTTCAGAGCTGAGAACAGAGACGTCCAGCTGATCTCTGACAAACTGCAGCTCAATCTGAATAAAGAATAAAAGATGAGCTGAAACCAACAGGATGCAGTTAAAACTGAAATATGAACAAATAAATAATAAAATGTAGAAAATTAATTTCCCTGAATGTCAAAGAAACTTGATGAACTGATTCTAACATCCGATCCAGTCAAACTGGTTTAAAGAGTCCAAACCAGCAGAACCAGAACATTTGATCAACAAACAAACTAAGTTTTCTCTGAGCAGCAGCCTGGATGAGTTGAGCTATTTCTGCTGGTTCTGATCATCAGCTGGAGGCCCGACTTGGTAACCGGATCAGAACCACTCAGTTTATCCATTAATGGTTCTTCTAAAGGCTGCTGAAAGCCAATGGAGCCATTATTTCCTCAGGAGACGAGACCTGATGAAGCTTCATTAAAGAGACGAGGCTCCAACCGACTGAAGAGGACGGTTCCTCTCTGACCCGACCCAACAGAACCACAGCTTCAGGACAAAGAGAGGAACCTGCTGCTGAAAGAAATACATGGGTATTTTCCCTCACCTCAATAGTTGAATAATATAAAGGTCACTATTGAGTAATTACCTTATTTGGTGATTAAAACTATAGTTTGTTAGTCTGCGATTGTGTAAATATTGTAAGGGAAAGAAGCAAAGACATAATATAAGAGCAGACCCAGCATTGGCTGCTCCGGCGCAGGAAATACAGCGGCCATCTTGGAGAGGTCAACCCTCCTACTCTGTTCAATCAAAGCAACAGAAGATGTTTCAGCACTGATGATATTGTTGTTCGGATCTATGGATTATTGATGTGAGGATCCACAGACAACATTTCACAAGTAAGATGGACATATTATTGAGTTTATATTGTGATAATATTACTTTACTGTATTTATGGTGAGATACCAGCTAATATTAGCTACAGTGTTTGGTGTAATACGGGTTCAGCCCCGATATGAAGGATAACTGCGATTCTGTAAATATAAAAACATTAATTATTCTCTAACATTGACTTAGATTATCTGACACAAGAGCCGATATTAGAAATATAACCATGTAACATAATTTAATGATTCTGTGTTTTAGCTCTGATGGTGCCCATACAGTTATGTGTATAAAGTCATAATATTGCCCTGTGTGACTCTCATCCAATCACATGTGATAGACGTGTCATGTGGGCGGGGCATCAGAGGAGCATCAGGACCAGAGAGGAGGAAGTTCAGGTTGTTAGCAGGAAGCTCGTTCAGGGAGCTACAGTCTGTTGGAGGTTTGGGCCAAGACTCAGAAATAGCGGCTCGTTTCTGTTCACTAATAAACCCATTTGACGGGACAATCTGTGGTGTTTGGCGTCATTACATTGGTGTCAGAGGTGAACCGTCACCAGGAGCCGAATGACGGAGTGTCAGCACGTTGTCTCCGCCGGTGTTACGTCAATCCACGTTTCCCCATCAGATCCGGTTCCCACTGCGTCATCCTGCCGCTCCGCCTACGCGGCAAAACACGCGTTGCTCGTGATGAGCACTGAGAAGCACGTGCTTAGCAACCACGCGCTTAGCAACTGCGCTTAGCAACCAGGCTTAGCAACCACGTGCTTAGCAACCATGTGCCTAGCAACCATGCGCTTAGCAACCACGCGCTTAGCAACCATGTGCTTGTTCGGCGCTTAAATGGGAACTATGGACACTGAAAGTTCAAACGTTATGTTTCGACAAGGTTCACACTTTCTTCACGTTTTTGAGTGAAACTAAGAATAATAATAATAATAATAATAATAATAATAATAATAATAATAATAAAAACATAATAAAAACATCCATGATGTTTAACATATTAAACATCATGGATCAAACATTAATATATTAATATTAATATATTAAATATTAATATATTAAACATCCATGATGTTTAATATATTAAACATCATGGATGTTTAATATATTAAACATCCATGAATCGTTTGATTCAGGCACTTCAAGTTGCATGTAAACATGAAAAAATGAATCACGATTTAAAAATGTAGGTATTAATTTTGTGCTATAATCCACAGCAAAATGATCTGTATTCGCAGAGGCTCTGCCTCACCTGCCTCCCCTGATCGCACGTCACTGGCTCTTTATTCAGAAATGCCCCAAAACAATTAAATAATCACATCAAAAGTTATAAACTCTGTCTTTAGTCATTTCTTTGATTGCCAAATATATGTGAGAAAATGTGTCAATGACAGGAATTAACGTAAAATACTGTGTAGAACGGCACTTTATAAAGTTCGGTCCATTTACCTGTATTACCTTACTGACACATATTCCCCATTCAATATGGCGGACACTGTGACGTATCGCAGCAACGGGCCGACCCGCTCCATGACCTTTGACCCGCTCCATGAGGCGTCTACCTGTTCATGTCTATGGTTGAATCTCAGTTGTGATGGGAAAGTAAGATGGCTGCCAAGGATTTATCTACATAGCAAGAAGTGATTTATTTTAGACTTGGAAGATATTCTGGTAAATCTTTATAACATATTAGTGATTATTTAATGCAGCTATGTTGATGTAGCTTCATTAAGACAATTGTTTTTCAACATTTAACCTAAATATTTCAAGAACAATTTAATAATTCAATAACTTACTAATTTTATTTGCGTTCAACAATTTAAATGTCGGAACTGATCTATTTTTGCAACGAAATAACGCGCGGCCTCGTTCGAATTCATCTTGCAATTTCATTTCTTCTGGACGACGGAGAAATCAGCTGGAGCTGCAGGTCAGAGGTCATAGAGGTAATGTTCACACTGTCATTCACCATCTTTTATGTACAGGTTTCAGTGTTCTTAACCTAGTTTCTCTCAGACTAAGCTACTGGTTGACCTTTTATTGAACCAAACTGGTTTTTTTGCTCGATATGAAGTGTTGCTTTAGCTTACATAACTTTTAAGTCGTTTTATTTATTCCGCCTACGCGGCAAAATAGGCGCCTGGAAACTGGAAGACTTTTTGGAAAGTCTTCCAGTTAGGAGGAAGTTTTCTCTCCACTGTCACCACATGTATTCCCAGTTTGCAGTTTTGACTTTACGGCCTGGTTGACCCCACATGGTACATGGATGACGAAGACAATCAACCGTTTTTGTCGTGATGGAGACTCTGAATATACCGGATGGCTTCAGAAAGGCAGGAAATGTGGATATCAAGATGGCCGCTATGTCTGGACTCTGAACCCAATGGTAGGAAATATGGTTCGCTACTTCCTGTAACCACGCCTCAAGGTTTTGACGTCATTGGATGAGTTCAAGAAAATTGGTAAAAAAAATTCAACCCAGTCTACCCACAATGATGGACACAGGAAAACACGGTAGGACATATGAAAGGTAGGTCTTCTGACTTTGGGTACAACGACCAGAGCAGATCTGTGATTCTCTGATCTATGAGCAACCGAGGGGTGAAGGTGTGAAAACTATCTCAAGCGAGCTCTTCATCGCCCCCTGCTGATGGATGACCTTAGTGACTCTATCATCAGGTTCGCCGTGTTTTCTGGAGGAAACCCTGGTAGTTTTCCCAGGTGAACAGGTAAGGTAGATGTTTCCTGATTCATTTCTTTTTTTCTGACTTCAAACTTTCTCAGGAGTCTTCAGAGAGAAATATAAACCACCTTCTGTCAAATTTTAATCGGAGTTTGATGGATTAATTGATATTAATTGATATCAAACGCCTGACCATCTGCTCACCATTATCTCCTCCAGAACTCTTTGAATTAGCCAATAGAAATGGAATCATTTACTTGTGAATAAATAAATATACTGTATTCTAATAGGAATTTTGTAACTATCTAAGGTTTTAAGCAGATTTTCTTCTTGATACACAGTTTAGGAATTAAATCACTTTAACTCTGGTTTGTTAAGAAACACACAGGTTGACAGAAAACAGAGTCTTGGTGCATGTGCGTGTGTGTGTATCTGTCCTCAAGCATTATAAACCCACAGGATACGTCATGGACATTCCTTCAGACAATAGCTCTGCGTTATTTGGTGTTGGACAACAGACTTATAGCTAGGTATGAGGGAATACCTATGAAGGAAACAACAGTTTAACTGTTTTTACTATAAACAGTTAAACTGTTTATAGTAAAAACAGTTTAACTATTTATAGTTAAACTGTTTTTTGGTTGTTGTTGTGACCTCCTGGACTCCCTCGCTGACCATCTGCTCACCGTTAACTCCTCCCAAACTCTTTGAATTAACCAATAGAAACTGAATCATTCACTTGTAAGTGAATAAATGTACTATATTCTAAACCATGTTGAATTAGAATAGGAAGTTTGTAACTATCAGGTCACCACCCAAAATTCTCATTACTTTCAAATAATCCCCTTTTTTTAAATTTTATTCTTGTTATTGCATGGACTCAATTTAAATAGATTCACTTGTAAAGCATCTATTTTTTTAATTTTAAAACCCAAAGGTTCCTGTCGCTTGTTTAAGATAAGTACAAACAACAAATTGTTGAGAATTAAGTGATGTTCACTTGAACTCTTTAATTAAGCAGAATGTTTTATTTTACAGAGAGGAAGGCCGGAGTTTAGCTTTAGCAGACGGCTGGAGGCATCTGACTCGCGCTTCAAACTCAGTACCTGTTTGCTCTGCGGCAAAAATTTGGTAAGATTAAATTTAGTCGACTAAAGAAAGTCAGACGGTTCGTTCTCCAACGAGTGAAATCTCTTGAGGTAGTCGAGTTTCTTGTTTGTTCAGATCTTGCTAGTCATTTCCATAGTATGATTACTAATTAACAGTTGATTCTTTTGTGTCTAATTATCATCTAATTATTCAGTTCACAATTGTAGTTTTATTATCAGGATTCTGCAAATAGAATATTTTCATAGTATATTTCAATCATTCCTTTCATACAGTCGAAGCTCCCTAAAAAGGATACTTTTGAGCTTCACGATATTTTACTTAATCTGTCTGATATGATCTTCTTGAACGCATACTGACGCTTCACATTGACCATTTATAAGCTTATCAATTATAAAATGTGTTTGTTTGGTGTGTGTTAGTGAACATTAATGAACAGGTAGCATCAATAGGACCAAGGAAAAAATAGTTGTAGATAATTTTAAAGGTAACAAAGCAATTTACCACGTTGTGACCAACTCTTGGAGCCTGGTTGTTTTATTCTTTAGGTAAGTGTACCCAGTGTTGTATAAAGTACTGAAATCTCAGAGTCAAGTAAAAGTTTAGGTTCCTCTTCAAAATGTGACTTTGGTAAAAGTCCAAGTCATTGACTGAAATGTTACTCGAGTTAAAGTCTTAAAGTATCTGAATATTCTTGTACAGTGTTGTATAAAGTACTGAAATCTCAGAGTCGAGTAAAAGTTTAGGTTCCTCTCCAAAATGTGACTTTGGTAAAAGTCCAAGTCACTGACTGAAATGTTACTCGAGTTAAAGTCTTAAAGTGTCTGAATTTTCTTGTACTCAAGTATGGAAATTACTGTAAAAATGGATGTACTCAAGTAATGTAATGAAAAGTATAAGTAAAAAGTAAAACAAGGCAAATGCAGTTTGAATTTTTTATATTTTGGTAAACTTGTCAAATACAGTTAAAGTAATAAACACAACCAAGTGCTGGCAAAATTAAACCTGCTAATAGATAAACCTGCAGCATCATTTAGTCAAGAAAATTAGGTGCTTTACCTACAAGGTTAATAACTTAACCTGCTTTACAACTGAACCAGCTTCTGACATGAACCACATATTAACATGTGGTTCATGTTGTATGGGGCTCCATTAGTGTCCGACTTTGTAGCAGCCAATCAGTAGGTGGGTCAAAACACCAGCGTTTCTCTCTCTTGCTTTTTTTTGTAACGAGTAACAAAACCACACATTGGAAATGTATCGGAGTAAAAGTATGAAATTTAGTTCAGAAATATAGTGAAGTAAAAGTGAAAGTTATCAAAAAATGTTCATACTCGCGGAAAGTATGAAGTACTGCAAAATATACTTAAGTAAAGTAGTGAAGTATTTTTACTTCGTTACTAAACAACACTGAGTTTACCGACAGCCAACTTAGTCAATGCTATTATAAGTTGGGCCAAGTGTCAGAAGATGAAAGTAAGTTTCTGTGAGAAGGGCTACTTGAGAAAAAAAAAAGCAAAGATTGACTGATTGAATTGTTGGTCGATAGCCAGCATATATTTGAATTTGTGCAACAAATATTGAAAGGAAAGCAAAAACTATATAAAACCTGAATGATCTTTCAGTTTGATAAATATCTACATAGAGCATCATTCAATAAATCGATAGAAATCCAAGTGTTCACATCAAAACATCAAATTTAAATAAATAATACAAATTGTACTAAATATTTTAATACAGACTGATGGTCGACATTGATCATTGATATGTTTTCGTAATGGAACCTTCAACAAGTACAGGTATACTATATATTGTTAGTGAACACACTTAAGCATGTAAGATAATGGGTGGAAGTAAAATTTATTAGGGCCACGAAACAAACAGCGTATAAGTCAGAGACAAAAGCTGTAGATAATTTTAAAGGTAACAAAAAATTGACCATGTTGGAGCAACTCTTGGTGTGGTTGTGCAGTGTAAAAAACTTTAAACTTTGAGGAAAACTGAAAGATAAATATGAGCAGTAGGTATGTTTATTTCCTGTCATATTCTTAAGAAATAAAATTTACAGATGAGCAACTTTTACTGAAATATATCACTCTAGCAATTGTTGAAGAAAAAAAAAATCTATGAGTTTCAAATGTATTTAAACCAACCTTTACTGTTTTGGAGAAGGCATGAAGCACTGAGAAGATCAGTGTTGATTCAACAACAGGAAAAAGACTGAAGCAAAGTAACATTCAAAATGATGTGAGAACAAATTCTGGAAAGGGATTGATGTTACATTTTGTCTTTCACTTTAACTGTAGAAAGCTAAAAGTAAAATTTGAATAGCCTCATGTAGGCCTGCTTACTACCTGCCACATATCCTGAAGAAATACATGTACAAACGAGGAACATTTACTAAAATGTATCACACTAGCAGGTGTTACAGAAAGTATCAATAGAGTTTAAAATTTAAGTGACTGTTTTCAGAACGAGTGAAGGAAATTACAAACTCATAGTCAGCACTGACTAGTTGTGCTACCTTAAATATGGCAGTAAAACAGTTAAACTGTAATGTGTCAGTGAATCTGCTGGTTTTTCTTTCAGAAGGATTGGCAGTCATCAACAGTTGCAGGGTCCGAGGTCATCCCCTCTTACCTAGCTATAAGTCTGTTGTCCTATACCAAATAACGCACCGTAATGTAAATAATGCAGTAAAACAGTTAAACTGTTGTTTCCTTCATAGGTATCCCCTCATACTTAGTCATAAATCCATTGTCCACCACCAAATAACACAATGTAATGTAAATATTGCAGTAATGCAGTTAAAACTGTTGTTTTTTTCCTTCAGGGGTATCTAACCGCTCTTATGCAGGGACACACACACACACACACACACACACACACACACACACACACACACACACACACACACACACAGCAAGACTCTGTTTTCTCCCAACCTGCGTGTCTCTTAAGGAACAAGAGTTAAAGGCATTTAATTCCAACACTGTGTATCATGAAGACAATTTGTTTAAAACCTGAAAGTTACAAAATTCCTAATCTAATTCAACGTGGTTTAAAATATAGTATATTTATTTAATCACTTATATTTATTTATTCACATCAAACTCTGATTAAAATTTGACAGAAGGTATCAGGAAGGAGGTCACAAAGTTTCCATAGGGAAGGTCAGGAGGTCACAAACGGTTGGGTGGAGGAGGGGGGGAGGCGTTTGATATCAATTAATATCAATTAATCCATCAAACTCCGATTAAAATTTGACAGAAGGTGGTTTATATATCTCTCTTTTCTGTTTCGGCTCCAGAGTCCGTTTGGGTCTCATCCCGCCCTCATGGACTGGGCAGCTCCATGTTATCAATCAGACTCTCCTTCTTGGTGACCTGCAGACTCCTGATGGACCTCAAGGCTCCGACGAGGTTCTGGGTGGCAGACCGGCCGGCGGCGGCGGCGGCATGGTGGAGATGCTCCCTCTGCATCTGCAGCGCCTCTTCCTCCGTCATCACCACAGACTTCAGGCCCCCGCCCCCCACCGCCGGCGCTCCGTTGGATAACTGCGGCGCCTCGTCCTCCTTCGTGTCTCCGCTGTGGGGACCGGCGGCCGGCTCTTCCCCGGTCAGCGGGGGTTTCTCGGCGTAGGGGTCTCCAGGCGGCGCCGCGTCCTTCTCCAGGTCTTTGTACAAACTCTTCTTCTGCGCCTCGAAGTATTTGACCACGCAGTAGGTGACGGAGCCGACGGTGTTGACCACCACGCCGCCAATGAAGAGCCGCGTCGGCGCCACGTCCTTGAAGGCCAGCATGCCGACCGTGATGGTGGCGACGCTCTTCACGACGCCCACGAAGCTGGTGGTGACGGCCGAGTTGATGTAGGTGCAGTGCAGGGTGGTGAAGTTGATAGCGCAGCCGATGAAGATGCACAGGATGAAGATGGCCGTGATCTGCGGCTCCTTCCAGCCCTCGTAGGACCACATGCTGAAGGCGTCCATGGAGATGATGGAGCAGATGAGCAGCACCTGGAAACCGGAAGAACGTCAGGAAACAGACCAGGAACCAAGAGGACAGCAGGACATTCCCAAAACAAGGTTCCACACCGGAGACGCCATGATGGTGATGGCGTACTGTGCAGTCAGAGGTCCGTGTTCGCTCTCCAGGCTGGTCTTCTGGATCAGAACCAGGTAGGAGGCCTGAACGATGACAGCCAGAACCCCGGTGATGTAACCAAACGGATCCTCGGTCAGATCTCCGGCTCCTGCAGGAAACAACCGAGACAGGAAGTGACAGACTGAGCTTCCTCCACGGAGGCGGGTTTCCACCTGAGCTAGAGAACGAATGACAACCATTAGCTAAACGGTAACCAGTGGAAGCTAATGCTAAACACTACCAACACGGTATTTAACAGAAGCTAATGCTAACATGCTATTTAGCCTTGTTCTCTCTTGTAACTTGTTTAAAATCAAGTTACTGGGTAAGAGAGAGAAGGACAGGAAACTGAACTGCTGCATAAACGCCCACTTCAAAATAAGAGCATAACTTCTTGAAGAATTTTTAACGAAACTTTCACTGTGATTCAGCTGGACGTTCACCAATCAGCCAGGGAGATTAGCGCTAAAGGTTTTCAGTTAGCTAAAGCGCTAAACTAAAAATTAGCGCTGCTGTTAGCGGATTGGAGGAAATGTCCGCACCACTGGACGGACCTACCTGCCAGCACAGCGCCCCCTGTGGTGATGAGCACGGCGGTCACCACGCCCACCGACGGCAGCGCGTTGCGCAGCACGCAGACCCCGACGCAGAGCGTGAAGAGCGGCAGGCAGCGCTTGAACACCACGTACATGGGGAGACTGAGGCCGCGCAGCGACCACAGCGTCAGCGTGGACTGCAGCGTGGACAGGATGCAGACCGGCGCAAACTCCTGCGCACAAAGCAGCACAGGCGCAAACACACGTCATCAGCGGCGCCGCGTCACAGCGCAGCGGGGGGGCGAGAAACAGGAAACACAGTCAAACATGGGGCTCCGCTGGGACACGGTGGTGGCAGCATCATGAACCAGAGTCCAGAACTGAAGGTGACACAGAGTCTTCAGGACCTCGGAACCGCCGGTTCGGTTCCGTTCGGTAAAGATCTGCCAGGTTCTGGATCTGGGATCCATTTAAACAGCAGCATATTTACAAACCTTCATTAATCATGGTTTTATGAATCATTTTTCTCCCTCTGCTGCGCATGCGCAGTGAGATCCTCTGAGATTTATTCTGATTAAAAACCATAAAAAATGAGAACAAAACATTTTCTGTGTCTGAGCGGAACCGCCAGAGTAACGAGGACAAGGACTAGTTGGGACTTTCTGGATCCGACATCCGGTTGGATCCCGGTTAACATCAGAACATTCGGAATCTGTTCATCTAAATGATTCTCTGATTCCCTAATGATTCTTTGATTCTCTAAAATTTAAAGTATCAGAGAATCATTTAGTGTCTAAATGATTCTCTGATTCTCCATCAGTTTTAATTAAATGTTTGAAGAAGCTTGTATGTTTTTATCTGAGTGGATTAAAGTTGTTGCTTTGTAACCTGGAGATGAACTGAAGGAGTAAAACGTCATGACTGAAGCCAGAGAAGCTGCAGAAAGTTTCCGAACCGCAGCCGGTCCGGTCCGGTTCTACAGAACGTTCTCCTTCAATTTAGAATCAAAAATGTACAAAACTACTTCAGAAGCAGAAACAAAAGGAAGAACCTCCGGACACCGGACCGGTTCCGGCTCCTACCTTGGCCAGCTGCATGCCGAACCGCGGCACCTGGATCCTGCCGAGCCGCCGCAGGCTCTCCAGAACCAGCATGGCGGTGAAGCTGGTGAGGAACTGGATCAGCGTCAGGAAGCCGAACTGATAGTTGCTGATGAGGAACTTGAGGAGGATGTTGAGCGACCCGGAAAACACGCCGTGCGCCACGGCCACGGAGATCCCGAGCATCCGGCTCCGGAACACCTCCATGCTGCACCTGGACCGGGCGGCGGGACCGGCTGGTCCTCAGGACGGGGGGCGGCGCGGCGCGGCGGGGGCGGAGCGGGACGAACCGCAGCCACTCAGGAGATTTTACCGCAGCGCGGGGGAGGAGGGGGGGCAGGGGGGCCGGAGCCCGGAGCTCCTCCACCGGACCGAAACTCCTCATCCACCGACAAACTTCCAGCGCCGAGACGAAACGAAGCTGCTCGGAAAAACGGAACTGAAGCGTCAGACACGGAAAATAAGATTTAATGAAACACTCATAAAAACTAACATGGCCGCTTAGAGAGGGAGCAAAATAATAATAAAAAAGAGAAATTAAAACGAAATGAGCAAAAAATATGATATAAAATTAACTGAAATAAATTAAAAACAATGAGAATTAGAATTAAACTTTAATAAATTAAAATAACAGATTTTATAAAAAGGCTGAAAAGTTAAATAAAACAATATAAATAGAATAACATATAATGTGAAATAATTGCTGAAAACACTACTGACTTAAAATAAAACTCGCTTGAAAGTTTCTGGATTTATTTGCTGTAATTTTAAACCAACAGGTTTAACGTGGCGTTCAGACTGAATGTGTTCAGATCCGAAGTTCTGATCCGGTCGGGTTCTGATGATGTCAGGATAAATGTTAATGATGAGCTGAGATCCAAACAGGCGCATTTTAACTGAAACATTTATCAGAACATCACTTTTCAGTTCGGGAAGCCCCGCCCACATCCGGCCTCCAGGAAGCCCCGCCCACATCCGGGCTCCTGAAGCCCCGCCCACATCCGGCCTCCAGGAAGCCCAGCCCACATCCGGCCTCCAGGAAGCCCCGCCCACATCCGGGCTCCTGAAGCCCCGCCCACATCCGGCCTCCAGGAAGCCCCGCCCACATCCGGGCTCCTGAAGCCCCGCCCACATCCGGCCTCCAGGAAGCCCCGCCCACATCCGGCCTCCAGGAAGCCCCGCCCACATCCGGGCTCCTGAAGCCCCGCCCACATCCGGCCCGCCCTCCAGGGAGGCGGCGCCCTGGGTTCACTCTTTACTCTTCAAATACTTTTTAATTTCAACCAACTGTGGAAAAGTTTCAGATCGTAAATCTAAAACATGGAGGATGTTTTTACTTCTTGATGGAAACACTGAGAACCAAACGCAGTAATAATAATAATAATGTCTCCATGTATTCAGTTTAATTCACAATCTCACTGTAAAGCAGTAAAAGTGACTTTGTCACATCAAATCTGTTAACTTTCTCATACGTGAAACAAATCTGAGTTCAGCAGCAAACGGCTCCAGTGGCTAATAAATCCCACGGCCACCAGGGGGCGCGTCTGAGTCAGGCGGGTTAATAGCCAATCACAGGGCTGGACAAGTCCACCTCGCTGCAGCAAACAGGAAGGGGCGGGACGGAGCACTGTCAGCCTCTTACCTTATATGGAAATGGGACCATTGCAATCCGGAACTGAAGGGGGCGCTAGTGGCGCTATTTCCTGTACCAGCCGCGTTAATAATAATAATAATAATAATAATAATAATAATAATAGAAATAAAAATGTAACGTGGTATGTCCCTTTAAAAAAATAATTAAAACTATTGTTTTTGAATGTTAAAATCACATTAGTAATAAACAACTTAAAACAAGCAACAATAATGAATTATTATGTATATGTATTTATCTATTGTCACCCGATCTAGCTGAAACAAAAGGCTTAAAAATAAATTAAATTAATATTTAGGAACACATTTATCCATCCATTAATTATCATACACACACGCATGACCCTGGGCAGATCACCAGTCCATCCTAGATTAAGAAAACAGATACCAAATACTTCAAGAACGCTGTAGTTCAATTAATAGATTGTGAAAACGTGTGTAAACGTACTCTTATAATAAATAAGTTTAAATCTAAAATATAACTAGTGCCATTCCAAAAACTATTATGCTTGGTTGCAGGTGAGCTCAACTGTTGTCATTGTTTACCAAAAAGTCTCATTGGAAACTTTTCCTGTAAGGACTTCAGCTCCAGTACAACAATTTTCAGTACAACTCTGAGTCATGTCATCTACAGAAGTTTTCTGATGACTCGGCGATTGTCGGGTGTGTGAGAGATGGAGATGAGGGGAGTACAGGACACTGGTGGACGGATTTGTGGAGTGGTCTGAACAGAATCACCTGAGGCTCAACATTAGTAAGACCAGAGAGATGGTGATCGACTTCAGGAGGAGGAAGACGCCTTCACAGCCACTGAAGATTAAGGGGGAGGTGGTGGAGGAGGTGGTGGATTACAAATATCTGGGAGTGGTGATCGGCAACAGACGAGACTGGACATCCAACATTGACGCTGTGTACAAGAAGGGGATGAGCAGACTCTACTTTTTGAGGAAGCTGAGATCCTTCAATGTGTGCAGCAAGATGTTGGAGATATTCTACCACAGCGTTTTGCCATTTTCTTTGCTGTTGTGTGTTGGGGAAGCAGCATCAGATCCAGCGACTCTAACAGACTGAACAGGGTCATCAGGAAAGCTGCTCTGTACTTGGACTGAAACTGGAGACCCTGGAGAATGTGGTGGAGAGGAGGACATTGAAGAAGCTGTTGTCTATCATGGTCAACGAGCTGCAGCCTCTGTACCACACAGTGGACAGACAGCGGAGCAGCTTCTCACACAGAGGCTTCAGCTCCGTAAGGACAGATACAGGAAACCTTTCCTGCCACAGGCCATCACTTTATATAACAATAATTAGTCACCATTACACAGATTGTTCACATAGCACTATTGTACATATTGTATATATTATTAACATATAGATTATTATTTATTATTATGTTCTGAACCTTACATCTTACATTCTACATTTTTATAGTATTTTTATTGGTAACTTCATCTCTGTGTTTGTTTATGCTGCTACTGCACAGTAATTTCCCAGTTGGGATGAATAAAGTACTTCTATTCTATTCTATTCTATTCTATTCTATTCTATTCTATTCTATTCTATTCTATTCTATTCTATTCTATTCTATTCTATTCTAACCAGTAATCTGATAAAAGACACTGGACTGGTGTCCCACTATTCAATTTAGAAATTCTATATCAACTCTACCAGTTGCATTTGATTCACAAACTGCAAATATCCAATTGTTGCAAAACCCAGAGGGATTTTTGTAAAACTTTAAATGTAGCTTCAAACTGGAAACACTCAGAGAAAATAGGTTTTAGAAAGTTTATTTGACAAGAGAATGATCCACTGTGGATTAATCATTGTTTCTGTATGAAAAGCTTCTTTGAATAGTCACCAGATAAATAAATCAGACTTATGTGTACATTCTAACGCTCTTCAATTCAGCCAATCAGCTCATCATGCGCCTCCGTTCCAGCCTATAGGCGCCGATCTCCTCATCTTCTTGAATTACCCTTCATAAAGTCCGGCTTGATGTGAACAACTGCTCCTCACCTGAGTTTCCATCACCTCCACCCGGTCTCCACCGTCGCCCAGCCAGCATGCCTTGGTGGGCCCCATATGGGAAAAAGGAGGGCTGCCAATATGGACCCCAAATGGGTTTGTCCGCGGGTTCCATGGTGGCCCCACATGGGTTTGCCCAGGTAATTTAAATGGGTGCCGACTGGGTTTTGAGTGGGGCCCAGATGGGTAACTTACATGAGGCCCATCTGTGGCCCACTTGGGACCTTTCATGATTTTTTACCTGGGCCCCAGCTGGATGTAAACTGGGCTAGAATATGGGTACCAAGTGGGTTTGTCCGCGGGTTCCATGGTGGCCCCACATGGGTCTGCCCATGTAATTTAAATGGGTGCCGACTGGGTTTTCGGTGGGTCCCAGATGGGCAACTTATGCCCTTTTTCCACCGACCCGGCCGGCTCGGCTCCGCTCGCTTTCCTTGTGTTTCCACCGGCCTTTTTTATTGCTTACAGTTGCTAAATATTACGCATATGAAATGCTCTTCAATAGATGTAACAGTTTATCAAGTTTTTTTTTTTTTTTTTTTTGCAGTTATGCACTCTATTTACAGTAAAATATACATTTGAGAAATATTAAAAATAGTTCAGTGTCACAGAAACAATGATTATTTGCATAAAAGTCTGTATTATTAAAGTTAATTCAAAGCTTTAAGTTTAAAAACTCTTCCCGTTATGAGCAGAGGAGAGAAAAAAAGGAAAATTTTCAGTCTGCAGTTCGAAATGAGCAAAGGTGGGGGCCAATTGCATGTAATAGGAAATGGGCTGTCCTAAATCTTATGGACTACAACTGCTGTTATAAACTACACTGAAAGTTGAACAGAGGATGGTCTCAAATCTCGCGGGATCTGGGACCAAATATGGAGAGAGGAAGAGAAAAGGAGAGAGAGAAAGAGAGAGAGAGAGAGATGGAGAGAGGGACAAGAGGGAGGGAGAGGGAGGGAGTGAATAGGGACGGGACAAAGAGAGAGAGAGAGAGAGAGAGAGAGAGGAGAGAGAGAGAGAGGTGGGGAGAGAGATGGAGGCAGAAAGAGAGAGAGAGAGAGAGAGGGGGTGAGGGAGAAAGGTTGGGAGGGAAAGGTTCGTGTGTGTGCTTCTGGGAAAACAGTCAAGAAACGCTTTTCCTTTTCTCCCAAAGAGGGAGAAATTTCACAAGAAGTTGTCTCGTTTATAACCTTTCTGAATTTAATAGCGAGGTATGGATATTTCCTATCTATTTTCCACAGCTTAAATTACAAGTTACAACAACGTATAACAATTTGCAATTTTGCACAATTTAAATTTATATGGTACAACCAGCGCAAAACAATTGTAGTCAAAATAAAGACCAAATCTTAACTCAACGCCACTCCGAAAGCAGTCGGTTATTCAATAAGCCAAAACATGCACATTTAAGAATCTTACAGTATATACAGAAAAATTTACAGGCATGCCATCAAAAACTCGCACAACAGACAACACACATTCCCAATTATTCAGCATTCATATTATTAACAATCATTCCATTTGCATCTCACTCCTATTATACTTTGGAGTATAATAGTATATATATTATTCTTTTCCTGACTTCTTTCACTCCCCGGGGATTTGTAACTATATTGACTAATATATTTATTATAAAGATATAAAATTTAGTTGGCTATGGATTTAATTAGCCACTGTCCAATTTCAATGTGTGCACACAATTAATTATATTAGGACTTCAATTATTTTAGCCAAGGCTTACAGAACAACTTAAAACTTCCTCACCAAAATCTCAGACAAAAATTTAAGAACAATTACTGCAGTTCAACTCACAATACTTCTGTAAACTCTATTAACTTCTCATTTCTCATTTTTCAACTTCAGGCCTACTCACTTTAACGGGAGGAAAAAACACACGCTGCTCCCTACGAAAAGCTCACAAAGTCCCCCTTTAGCTGGAAGACCCTATGGCTTCACACAGCAGAGCAAACGTTCCTCTCCGGCCTGTTATTTATTTCTATAGTGCTTTCACAGAGATCCCAATCTCTCTTCGTGGTTCAGCTGGTTTTTAAAAGTTAAGGTTGTTGGCCTCCTGCCAAATTTAACAAATCGTGATATATTATTTATTAGTCAGCTCAATGAAAGTGTCTGTTCAGCAGAACTACACCAGATTGGCTGATATATGGTAACTTATAATGGAAAATTCCTTGTTACCGTCACCAAAATGGGTGAGACCAGACTGAAAAGCGTTTATTTTCGAGCTGTTTAATTCCAGAATTTAAGAGATACCTGTGAGTCTCACAGTTTTGGCAGCTCGTTCTTTGCGCAAAGAAAAAAAAGACTCGTCTATGTCAAAGCAGAAAACTTAATCACACTTAGCACTTTTAGCACTTCAGACCGCCAGCAGACAGGAAACCGTTCTGTTTAAAAAATAAAAGAGATAAAAGCTTACCTCTTTTTCTGTAAGTGGGCCCAGACGGCTCCCCGTCCGCAGTCAGGCTGAAGCGAGTCACCCTCTTTCCTCCTGGTTGTTCAATTGTTCGATCAAATGTTCGGGGTCACCATTCGTATTGAGGAATTTAAGGGTGGCTCTACTCTTAAATATATTATAAAAAGGAAATAATACTCTGAGACAAGTTTCTCTGCTAGGCCAAAGCGAGCCGGAGATTTATTACACCCCACGGCTGGAAAGTTTCAACCAATGGCAAAAAGGGATTGTTTTTGCCAGCAAACTTGGCGCGCTTTTGCATTTATTGTGTATTGGGCAACCTTTAATATATTTTTGGAAATCCAAACAAAGACATAAAACTCCAAGATATCAACAGATGGTGCTGCTATCGTGTCCGGACAGCATTTCCTCCTAGTCCCTTCGCGTGCTTTGCACGCAATTAGCAGGAAGGGAGTCAGGTCAGTTTGACCTTAGTTCAATGCCAAATCCTTTGGCATTGATTTAGTAGGAAGGGAGTCGATCAGGTTGACCTTAGTTCAATGCCAAAACGTTTTTGCAAAAACAACTCCTTAGATGGAATATCGCTCCGACACTCGCATCCCAGCTGAGGAATAAAAAATACATCAGGGGGATGGAATCGATCTTGGAGACATTAAGACATTACTAGCTTAGGTTCAGTGGAATGGTTACACTAATTTAGATGATCGGGATAAACCATAAGTGACATACCTGTTACAGACTCTAGGACAGACAGAGATTTTAAGTTTGTCTGATCTAAAGACTATTTGTTATTTGGAATCTGGTTCCCTGTGACCTTCTGGTTACTGTGAATCTCCTGGAGTTCATGTAAATAAACTGCTCCTTCCCATCTCCTCACCCTCCTGAAGTCACCTGGGGAATCTTAGGGCTGAACTCTCAAGAACTTGCTCTGGATCATTGCACCTTTATCAGAGACTTTATTTGGGAGAACGGGCTGTGAGAGACATGGGCTGATCTACAAACATGTCATAGTTACAAACACTCACTCCCCGACCTCAGCACCTTTGCCAGCATGTCTTTGTACAGTAGTTTCTTTTTCTTCTTTTGCTCTTTTCTTTGGTTTGTTATATTGCTTGTATTTCCTTTTACTTTATGTAAAGCACTTTGATTTACCTTATTGCTGAAAATGTGCTGTATAAATACAGTGAATTTAACTTACCTTATGAATATTTTCAATAACACTGGTAGAATAACTTCTAATCTTTGTATTTTCCATCTCTCCAGACTGTCTATACTATACCAATCCTCACTTTTGCCTTTGTGTGCCAACCTACTATCTTACCCATGTATAAGGAACTCAAAGAGTAAGTGCTGCTGCATGGAATTAACTCAAAGTGCTATGAAGTTTAAACTAAACCAAAGTTGTATTTCTTTAAAGTTTGGTCTGGTGTCTAAATAAAACTCTCCTTCCCTGAACAGCCGCTCACGCCGAAAGATGCAGAATGTGGCCAACGTTTCCTTCCTGGCCATGTTCATCATGTACCTGCTGGCCGCCCTCTTTGGATACCTCACCTTCAACAGTAAGATACACAACAAACTACAACGTGGTACCTTTAGATTGTTAGCAGTATTGAGATGTTGTCAAGATGCGTATTGGTGTTGGACACAAATGCAGCAAGTTGAGACATTAAGAAGATTTTGAAGATTTAATCAAGAACTGAACAATAAAACCAGGAATTACAGGATCTAAATCCTGTTAAATAACAGGATTTAACAATAACACTGTTAAATAACAGGATTTAACAGGAAGATCCAGCAAGGAGTGTGACGAGCAGAGAGATATGTAACCATTCTGTGTTCGTCTCAGTTCCAGAGGAAATCAAGTTCGTAGTTATAAACTTCTCCATGAGCTGCCAGATGGAGGGGTTTGAGTGTCCCAGTGATCCTATAGCTGTGCTGTCTGGGGCTTGATGCTCTTGGTAGAATCACCCAAGGCAGACAGGTCCTAGATGAGGAACCATATTAAGCACAGCCTGAAGACCCTTATGATGAGAAATAATGTTGGATTTAGTGTTCGCTCGCCCGAACCCGGGTCACCAGGGCCCCACCCTGGAGCCAGGCCTGGAGGTAGGGAATGTTGGCAAGCGCCTGGTGGCCGGGCTTCTATCCATGGAGCCCGGCAGGGTTCAGCCCGAAGAGGAAACATGGGTCCCCCTTCCCAACATGGACTCACCATCTGTGAGTGGGGGCTGCCCCAAGCTGAGGAGTTTAGTATCTCAGGTGTGTCTGTATGTATATATATCTATATCTATATATATCTATATCTATATATAGATATAGATATATATAGATATAGATATATATAAATGCGTGTAATAACACTTGCAATTCATATTTTATATGAATTGCAAGTGTGAAGGGAACGAGCAGAAGTCAGGCTGGGGAGATTATAGATATTCAGGCTACCACAGATTTGGCTCAGAGTTTAAGTTCAATCATTTAATCTTATTGCTTATATACAATTATTGGGACCACAGTTAGTGTACTTTTTTTTCCACTACAGAGAAAAAGTTGCATATATTTATTTGTTTTATGTGTGATGTCACAATGTGAATTCTCCATTCAGCTTGTTGAATACAATGTAAACCAAAAGAAAATAAAATGCAATTGAATACAGCATTATTAGCGTTTAAAAACTTAAGGGTAAGAATGGATTGTGATGGAAATTTTTTATAGCTGGATAACTTCAATCCAGCCCTGTTTGACTGGTCCATCTGGAACAACGACTCTCGAGGTTCCAGGGAGAGAGGTGGGATCACACCTGAAGTGCTAATGCAACAACCCTGGGTCTGGGTTTGGAGCTGGGCTGGTTTGTGTCTAGAAGAGGTTAATGATCATTCCTACATCTCATCATTACTTTGATCTTCAATCAGGGCCTTGAAGGATGTGAAAATGTACATATTTAGAAGGTGTCAAATCAATTAATCTAGAGTTGCTTCTTTTATTTTGGATTTTAATCTGGTTGTAGATTCGGTACTGTCTCAGTGGGGTATTGGGTGGGCAACAGTACAACAGCTCCAGAGAGTTGTGTTCACTATGACTCTGTTTCCTTCTCTGGATGAAACAGAAATTAAACTTTCCATGTAGAAAACATCGAGGGTATTGTTTTAGGTTCTACTACACACCCTGGTTTTATGTGTTACCATGTTAATGTTTAATAATTACATATAATTGCAGCTGAGTTGCTGTTAAATCAAACTATTCTTAGCCATAAGAAGTAACTGAAGTGATCTCTGTCATATTTCTGTTCAGTCCATGTGGGACCTGAGCTGCTCCACACCTACTCAAAGTACTACACGTATGATATTCTCCTGCTGGTTGTTCGCCTGGCTGTGCTGGCCGCTGTCACACTCACAGTTCCTGTGCTGCTCTTCCCTGTAAGTATTGAGGATCTACTGTTAATGATCCAATTAGTCACTAAGACTATAAAGTCCATTGAGCTAATCTTTGTCTGGTTCTGAACAGATTCATATCTCAGTCAGCCACCTGCTGTTCCCAGGAAAAGACTTCAGCTGGATCCGTCACACTATCATCACCCTGATCCTGCTGGCAGGAACCAACATTCTGGTCATCTTTGTCCCCAGCATCAGAGATATTTTTGGCTTTATTGGTAAGTAACTCCACATGTTATATGTATTATCATCTCTCTAACAGAGCATTACTGACCTTTTGGTATTAACTTTACAATTTTTCCTCATTCCAGGTGCCTCTTCTGCTGCAATGCTGATCTTCATCCTGCCCTCAGCTTTCTATCTCAAACTGGTTAAGAAGGAGTCATTCAAATCCATGCAGAAGATTGGGGTAAGACATTATTAAACATTTATGTCTCTTATTCTACACGGCTGATGCCAAAAACATTTTACGTTGTAGTAAAAGGAAAGCTTTATGAATGGATCTATGAAGTTATTCACAAACTGAAACTATGCAGTACTAACTGTGGAATGATTTCTTCCACCAGGCTGTGGCGTTCCTGATATTAGGATTTTTTGTCATGTTTGTCTGCATGACTTTTATCATCTATGATTGGATCGTGAACTCTATGAAAGACCAAGGTCACTGATGCTCCAACTCTTTTGTTACTAGAGAGGAACTGAATTCATTTTCTTTTAACTTTTATTTTAAAGTAGTTAAAAACTATAGGGGACAATTTATGTCAAATTTTAATTAATCGAGTTTGATGGATTAAAATGCCACGCCCAAATCAAAATCGATCTTATGTCACAAACATATGTTAAATCGATGCTATCACACATAAACATATGTTAAATCAATGCTATCGCACATAAACATCTGTTAAATCAATGCTTATCATATAAAATACGTTATACATGCGTCATATATTGCTTATCATATTGAAACATATGTTTTGATTTAAATTAGGTTGTTATCTAAATAAAACAGACAGGATTCCAGAATGTTCTATGTGTTGCATGATTCTATGTGTTGCATCATGTTTTTTTAATAAGGTTGTATAAAGTCCTTATCATATTGAAACATATGTTTTGATTTAAATTAAGTTGTTATCTAAATAAAACAGACAAGATTCTAGAATGTTCTATGTGTTGCATGATTCTATGTGTTGCATCATGTTTTTTAATAAGGTTGTATAAAGTCCTTATCATATTGAAACATATGTTTTGATTTAAATTAAGTTGTTATCTAAATAAAACAGACAAGATTCTAGAATGTTCTATGTGTTGCATCATGTTTTTTAATAAGGTTTGTATAAAGTCCTTATATTAAAACATATGTTTTGATTTGAAATTAAGTTGTTATCTAAATAAAACAGACAAGATTCTAGAATGTTCTATGTGTTGCATCATGTTTTTTAATAAGGTTTGTATAAAGTCCTTATATTAAAACATATGTTTTGATTTGAAATTAAGTTGTTATCTAAATAAAACAGACAGGATTCTAGAATGTTCTATGTGTTGCATCATTCTATGTGTTGCATCATGTTTTAATAACATTGTATAAGTCCTTATCATATTAAAACATATGTTTTGATTCAAATTAAGTTCTTATCTAAATAAAACAGATAGGGTTCTAAAACCTTCTATGTGTTGCATCATTCTGGAACCTTCTATGTGTTGCATCATGTCATCATTTAATATAAAAGTCCTTATCATATATAAACAGACAGGATTCTAGAAACTTCTGTGTTGCATCATTCTGGAACCTTATATGTGTTACATCATTTAATATAAAAGTCCTTATCATATTAAAAACAGACATGATTCTCGAACCTTCTCTTAAATCCAATGGTCACCCAGCCCACTTTTCGGGTTTATCTTTGAATGGACCAATGGAGATAAAGGGGTGGGGTTTCTGGTTTTCTGCTTTAAATATTTTTCAGAGACCCTGTCATACCATCAGGAGGCCCTGATGGCTCCATGGCTGATGCTTCATCCTCTACACTCCTGGATAGAAATCTGATCTTACCTCCATCAGCATTCGAATCCTCGATTCAGCACGAGATTCCCACCTTCCAGGACTCTGAGGATGCTCCACCCGATTCCTCTGGGAATCCTTCATGCCATGTCCTGCAACAGGAGTGATCATTGAAACCTTATGGAATGTCTGAAAAATGGGGATCTCCAGAGCAAGGTGATGCTCAAGATGGTGAAGCAAGAACTGATGGATTGCTACTGATGGATTGGGTGATTAAATTGCTACTAAGTTGATTGGAACTGTGAGAACTGCTGTGCTTCATCTATTGAACCTCATTGCTGCAAAGCTCCTACAAGAAAACTGCAACGGATGCCGAACCAGACATCCTAGCCAGCAACAGTATGAACTCTACACTCCTGGATACAAATCTGGTCTCACCTCCATCAGCGGCATTCGAATCCTCGGTTCAGCATGAGATTCCCACCATCCAGGACTCCAAGCATGTTATGCCTGACTCCAATGAATCCCACTCTGCTGAAGCTCCTTCCTCCATCTTGGGAAAAAACCAAGACCACCCAGTGTTATCCAGTGGGACCTCCGTTCCCTGTGAGACTCCAAGCTCGGTCTATTAAATTTCCAGTCCATAAAAAATTGGATGCTTCCCAGAAGTCCACCCTTTTATTTTGTGCAAGAGAAAAACCTGAAGACAAAAGGCAGCAGGTTGTGAAGTGAGGTGGAGAAGCTGGTCTGCTAACATCCAACTCAACAGCTTGAAGATCCAAAAACATCAGATGGGATTCCAACCACCAGACCCTCTGCTCCATGCATCACTGAAAGAAGTAAATCATTACAGTTGGACAAAGTTTGCTCTTTTTTTATGTCTTCATTCATGTAAGTTGAATCAAATAAAGAACTTTTATCTCCACCTCCAATCCTGGATCCACTCTCAGTCACTTCATCCCAATCAAGGCTGATGAAGAAATTAAGGTCAAGGAAATTATAGTCACTATGTACTCAATAGTTAAGCATTTAGTAAATCATGTTAATTGTTATATTAATTTCAAATAATAATAAAACAATGTATCTGTGCTTAACTTCCTCACCGTTTCTTTCTCTGTGCTGCTCTCAGCTGATATCTAATAATCCCTCCTCCACTCTGTCACTTCAACCAACCGACTTGGGTCGGGGTGAATAAAGGTCCACATAATTTTGAGTCACTATCTACTAAATTGTCAAGCAACATAACATATTAACTAATATTTTGCTTTTGCAATAAATTAAAAAAATGCAGTTTAAATAAAAAGAGAATGGATTGATTTAGTGGACAACTGATGTACATTTTATAACTTTGAGAGCTTTTCTTTCTCTGCGCTGCACCAGCTGCTGAGCTCAGCCTGAGTCAGATAAACCAACAGCCAACGGTCACTTTACCCCAGATAGGGATGGAAAATAGTAAAAGTCAAACATATGTGGAACCAGTAAACTGTCAACCATCAATACATTTTAGAATAATAATAATAGTAAAACAAGCACACTGTTTACAATTATTACAATAGTTTAATCCTATGAACTTTTTTTTGCTGTTTCTTTTTCCGTGCTGCTCTCGTCTTGTATCAGGTAACTCAGCAGTCTGTCTCCAACAGCAATTTTAAGATGTTGCTTGTTAAAAAAAAGGAGCCATCAAACATGCACAAAAGTATTAGTATTAGTTCAGGTTAATCATTTTAAATTAAGTTAGAATTGCTTACCATGTCTTTAGGCTTTGTTTTTCTTTCTGTCTGGTAGTTTTTTCTATTTATCATTTTAAACTCCTCTCCTATCTAGAGAAACCAAAAGAAAAAAAACACCATAGCACCAGTACACAAGTAAAGAACAAACCTTTTCATAGAGATTAGGACAGAGCACAAGAATGTTCTTGTTCATGCGTGTCAGGCTTAAACACACACACACACAAAAAGAAGAGTCTCTTGTTTAATATTAGTTTATGGAAAACTATTTTAAAAAGATTTTTCTCAATACCTTTCTATTTAGTACCATCTATGGTTCAATTACTGGTTGCCATCTTCAAAACACCAGGGCATGAACACGCATGCAGTTATGTACTAGCATCAAGTGTTGTAGGTAATAAACCTCCCTGAAAGGAGAAAAGTTGGAAAGAAAAACATCACCACAGACATATATCCACTCAGACCTGGTCTCCAAATTCAATTCTGAAGCAAAACTGCATCAGTAGATCCACAAGTCCACCACACTTTTCAGATGATGTTTTTTTTCTAATCCTTAACTTTATAAACCATGAATCCCATATAATTGTCAATCTATTGGAAAAAATTGAATACAGTGAAATATGTGGTTATTTTCCATTTTTCCAATAGATTGACAATCGAAATGTTAATTTAGTAGATTTTTTTTTAATTATTACCTCAGAGGCAAGACTTTGCTAAGACCATGACCTGCTAACGACCACACAGCAAACTTCCTTCTGCTTCGTGTAATGTAAGTTTTTTTGTATGGGTGAAAAAAAAAACATGTTTAGTTTATGGTCAAGGATGTAATCTTTCAAATTGTATCTATGTTGTGAATTTGTACTGTTAAATTCTGTGCTATGTAATCAAAAAAGATAGTGACCAAAAAAAAAATAATAATAAAAACCTTGCATGACGTGTTTTTGACTCTGAGTTGAGTTTTAACTCTTGTCTGCTAGGAAAGGTCCAGTGAACATTTGAGTTTATTTTCAACTGCATCTGTTCGTCTTTCCAAAGACATTTTTTGTAGCCTTCATTTTGATGAAGTGTGGAATGAGGTAAATGTTCAGTTTAAATCACCAAGTGGTCTTCACTGCATATCAATATGAAAAATAATCTCATAGTTGAGAATCTCACTTTAGTCAAACTGCAGTTTGCTCTCCTGTCAGATTAAAAATATGAAAATTCTTCTGGTTCCTCTAAAATTTACACACAATCAGTCTTTAGCAGATGAGCTTTTCCTTTTCTATTTATTTATACTATGGGAGAGAGACTATATGGACCACCTTCTGTCAAATTTTAATCGGAGCTTGATGGATTAAAGGATATCAAACAGGATATCAAACCCCCCACATGACCGGATGCCACCCAACCTCCTATGGGAACCTTGTGACCTCCCTGAAAACCCTTCAGTCAAATTTTAATCGGAGTTAGCAGTGAATAAAGAAAAATATAATATATTCCGAACAAAGCGAATAAATAAATATATATTCCAAACAATATCTGACCACTGAACTTGGGAAGTGAAAGAGATGAGGCTTGATACTTTTTGAATGGAGATGGTGAATACATTCAAAGAGGCCCTGCACACCGAGGCATTTGTGTGTGTGTGTGTCCCTGCATAAGAGCAGCTTCTTAAGGAAAACAAACATTGGCAAGAGGGGGTTATCTCTGACCATGCAGCTTCTGATGCCCACCACAGGATATGTCGCACGTTCTTCCAGACAATATCTTTAGCTTACTCTGCATTATTTAGGACAATAACTATTGTGTCAAACAGTTTAACAGGGCATGAGATAAAACTTAGAGCCTGGCAGACAAGGCTGACCTCTGACCCTGCAGCCTGTGGTGTTCGCCACAGAATACGTCACACGTTCCTTCAGAAGGAAAAACAATAGATCCACTGCTGCATGGTCCTCTTTGAAAGGACAGCTGTTTAAAGGAGTTGACAGCATCATCTTAGGAAGATTGCAACTCCACAGATCTTCTCCTATCTCCAGTACAACAGTTAAACCAGCATTATTCTGAAATATACCCGATTTTCCACGCGAGCAGGTTAATTCTATCGGGTCTATAACTTTCGGTTCTCAGGACCTCTTCATGTTTTTTGACCGTAAGTAAAGAAAAATACTAAAAATCTCTTTCTCAATTTATATATCTATGTATAGATATGCATCGTGTTTAATAATAATGTTTGTTTGTTTGTTTAGATGCATACTCTAAGGATGCAGAATCAGACATTATAAGTGTTTTTTTTAGGTTTTATTTTTATTTTGTCATAACTTTTCTTTGTAACCCTAATTCTAAAATAATTTAATCCTATAAAAATGGAAAACTTAAATATATGCCTATTGTTCATCCAGATTTTACTAATAATCAGAAGACACACCAGTCCCAAACAGAACTAGAGTCCTGTTGTTGAATCAACACTGATCTTCTCAGTGCTTCATGCTTTCTCCAAAGTAGTAAAGGTTGGTTTAAGTACATTTGAAACGTATAGATTTTTTTTCTTCAGCACCTGGTAGTGTGATACATTTCAGTAAATGTTCCTCATTTGTACATATTTTTGTTAAGGATATGTGTCAGGTAGTAAACAGGCCTACATGAGGCTACTCAAATTTAACTTTTATCTTTCTGCAGTTAAAGTGAAAGACAAACTCTAACATCACTGTCTTTCCAGAATTTGTCCTCACATCAATGTAAATTCTACTTTGATTCATAGGGACAGATAGAGGAAATATTTCCTGCCACAGGCCATCACTTTGTACAACAATAGTTAAGTCACCATTGTAGTTCACAAAGCACTATTATACAGGTTGTATAGATTATTAATATACAGATTATTATTATTTATGTACAGAACCTTACATTTTACATTCTACATTTTATACTATATTATATATTTTTATTTTTATTGGTAACTTGATCTGTGTGTGTATGTATGCTGCAACTGCACAGTAATTTCCCAGCTGGGATGAATAAAGTACTTCTATTCTATTCTATTCTTTTTTTTCAGTTGTTGAATCAACACTGATCTACTCAGTGCTTCATTTCTTCTCCAAAATAGTAAAGGTTGGTTTAAATACAATTGAAACTCATAGATTTTTTTATCTTCAGCAATTGCTAGTGTGATATATTTCAGTAAAAGTTGCTCATCTGTAAATTTTATTTCTTAAGAATATGTGACAGGAAATAAACATACCTACTGCTCATATTTATCTTTCAGTTTTCCCCAAAGTTTAAAGTTTTTTACACTGCATAACCAGGCTCCAAGAGTTGCTCCAACATGGTCAATTTTTTTTGTTACCTTTAAAATTATCTACAGCTTTTGTCTCTGACTTATACACTGTTTGTTTCATGGCCCTAATAAATTTTTACTTCCACCCATTATCTTACATGCTTAAGTGTGTTCACTAACAATATATAGTATACCTGTACTTGTTGAAGGTTCCATTACTAAAACATATAAATGATCAATGTCAACCATCAGTCTCTAATAAAATATTTAGTACAGTTTGTATTATTTATTTAAATTTGATGTGAACACTTGGATTTCTATCGATTTATTGAATGATGCTCTATGTAGATATTTATCAAACTGAATGATCATTCGGGTTTTATATAGTTTTTGCTTTCCTTTCAATATTTGTTGCACAAATTCAAATATATGCTGGCTATCGACCAACAATTCAATCAGTCAATCTTTGCTTTTCTTTTTTTTTCTCAAGTAGCCCCTCTCACAGAGACTTACTCAATTCTTGAGACACCTGGCCCAACTTATAATAGCATTAATCAAGTTAGCTGTTGCTACACTTTACCTAAAGAATAAAACATGCCCCTGCACAACCAGGCTCCAAGAGTTGCTCCAACATGGTAAATTGTTTTGTTACCTTTAAAATAATCTACAACTGTTTTTTCCTTAGTCCTAATGATGTTACTTGTTCATTAATGTTCACTAACACACAGTACACCTCTTGTAATTGATAAGCTTATAAATGATCAATGTGAAGCGTCAGTATGCATTCAAAAAGATCACAGTCAGAGTTTGTAAAATATCATGATACTCAAAGGAATCAAAATTATAGTTCACAAAATTATAGTTTCAGGGAACTTAGACTGTATGAAAGGATTGATTGAAATATACTATGAAAATATTCTATTTGCAGAATCCTGATAATAAAACTTCAATTGTGAACTGAATAATTAGATGGTAATTAGACACAAAAGAATCAACTGTTAATTAGTAATGATACTATGGAAATGACTAGCAAGATCTGAACAAACAAGAAACTCGACTACCTCAAGAGATTTCACTCGTTGGAGAACGAACCGTCTGACTTTCTTTAGTCGACTAAATTTAATCTTACCAAATTTTTGCCACAGAGCAAACAGGTACTGAGATTGAAGCGTGAGTCAGATGCATCCAGCCGTCTGCTAAAGCTAAACTCCGGCCTTCCTCACTGTAAAATAAAACATTCTGTTTAATTAAAGAGTTCAAGTGAACATCACTTAATTCTCAACAACTTGTTGTTTGTACTCATCTTAAACAAGCGACAGGAACTTTTGGATTTAAAAAAGAAAAAAAAATGCTTTACAAGTGAATCTATTTAAGTTTAGTCTGCAACAACTAGAATAAAATAAAAAGTGAACTATTTGAAAGTAGTCAGGATTTTGGGTGGTGAATGTTCAACATTTTAACATACACAGACATTACTCCATTTCTACTCAAGCAAACCGAGAGGTTTTGAACAGTACAACAACGTCAAGTAATGACACCATGTATCTTTAATCTATGTAGTAAATACATTGCTGCTGCAGAAAGTAATATAAATTTTGCATTGAATAATATTTTGGATGAGTTTATGAATATTGTTTGCCAAAATCACACAATGTAACTACACTTGTCTTGTGCATGTTGCAGTAATTGAATCTTTTGAGACAATTGGTTTCCATAAATTTATGTAACTAGAACCTATTTTCCTGCTCCACATACTTGGCTAGCAATTTTCCAGTTAGCTCCCCAGTCTGAACTTCTGGACAATGTCTCGATTTAGTCAAATCTTCTATCCTGTATCTCCTGTATTGTATATTGTACATGTATGTTCTACTACATCCACTCTGTGATTGCTTTGCTTGCTTGCTGGTTCTCTTCATGCTTTGAATGCAGTATCTAGTTTCTCTTACTTTAACCCGCCCAACTTGCACCTGATTGGTGCGTTAGCCTTTCGATTCCCTCCCAGTGAGGCGGTGCTTCACCAAGCAAATTGTTTGCCAAACTGTTGATCTCCCTCAGAAGATGAGTAGACATGGCGCCTGAGTTTTAGACACTAGTAGCAGCTCATCCAGCTTTTTACTATTCAGCTGTCCTAAAAGTATATATTTTAAATTCAGGGATTGTAGTTTCTTAACGTCAGTGTTTCTGCTACTGGAGTAGCAGTGAGAAGACAAGGAACAGGGTTAAACAAGGATTTAGAAATAAAAATACAAAGATGATAGTTGTATTTACAGGGAGAAAGACTATGACTAGTTATCAGGACAGAATGAGACCCGTAAAACTGTTGGGTCAGTACGATCCCGAGGAGAGAACCGGTCATCTGCTCCAACAATGTATTACCTTTAGGAACTATGTCTGGACACAAGGACCAGGAACATCACAAAATTGTTACATCAGACATTTTTCATCCTTATATCAGTGATTTAATACTATTTTAATCTTTTGATACCATACGGCAGACTGCAAAGTTGTGCATGAATGTAAAAGTCAATTATTTTCTTCACTGATAGAAAAGTGTAATGTTTTTATTATGAGTAGGATTAACTGAGCTGAAGGAAAACAAAGGAGAAATAAATATTCAACGATATTTATTTTTATATTTATCAGCAAATATTAACTTATGAAACTATTGAAACCTTCAAGAATCTTATGTTGTGTAAGATATTTAGGAAAATAATACTGAAACCGCACTCATGAATTTCTTTATTTGACTATTATCCCTAAAATATGTTACTTTTTATGTTAAACACCAGACACATCTCACCTCTTCCCCACAGTTTTTCACTTAGTTCCACGACTGCAGTGGATTTTATAGTCAGTGTTAAAAGCCAGCAGAGAGTCTGAAGCGATGGAGGAAATTTACGTCAACATGGAACCTGTTGGACAAACTGCATCTAATCACGCAGGTAAGAATAAAGTTACAGATAATTCTAGCATGTATTTAATTACATTTTGCTAAGGTTCAGGTTTTCGTTAAGGTTTGAACGGCTCCAAAGAGGCTCTGGCTCTGTGTGGCTTTGGGAATCCTGAATGTTTTACTTTTGGCAGAACTCATCGCCATCAGTGCGCACAGTGAGTCTTCTAGTCATCTTAAAGATTAGTACATTTTAATAGAGTAAAATTTTATGTTTCTGTAATAAAATATGTCATCGACTCTTCTGAAGTCAAACTGACCAAATAGCGACAGTTTGAAAAGTATAAACCTCGGAGACTCAAAGTGTTGCAGAGGTGAATCATTATACTGTGTTACACGAGTTTGATTCATTTTCAACAATGGATGCATTTGCAGCCATTTAGGTTAGCATGTCTTTAATATCTCCTCTTTTTCACACTATCTACCCAATGATTTATTGTTTAGTGTTACCTCAGTTTAAATTCTACAACCAAACCACAATCATAAAACTATTTTGTAGGTCTTAAGTGAAAATTCAATGCGACTTCTAGTTTTGCAAACATGCTTGTTGATTTTTTCTTATTCCAGCTGATGACATGACAGCAGATTTTTCTGACATTAGTAACTTTCTGACTGAGCAGAACAGCGACAGCAAGTTTCCCTCCACAAAAGCTAACTTCACTGAAACGGCTCCACGAGCTGAAGACACTTTAAGGTTTGTCAAAAACTTTGAAAAAATTTGGATCTCATTAAAATGTCTAAAACCTTTTTCCCTCTGAATTGTAGAGTATAACTAATAACTTTTCTTTTGTGGCTAAATGAATATAATGTAAATGAACAACTTTTATTTTAATTTATTAAGTACTGTATAATTTGTGTGCTCTATAAACAACAATGTAAAAGAAGCAAAACTGTTGTTTTTTTTTCTTACAGAACGGACAAACATCAGTTGTTCCTGTTAATTCAGGGGCTGCAGAAGAAGAAGAGAGGAGCAGATCCAGTAGAGATCAATGATTAGGATTTGAGTTCAGTGTGATATTATTTACCGACAACCATGTAGCTTATTAGCATGGTGTTACATAAAACCTAAAGATAAAATGTACACTTGTTGTGACTTATAAAGCAACAATTTTACCGGCAGTACTCTGTGTTTTTCTTGCTAAAACTCTGACTTGATAAACAAACGTTGGAGGACGGTTGTGGAGAGAATCGGTTCAGCATAAGGCGTTCTGATTGTGTCTTAATGTGACTTTTACTACGAGACTTTATGGAACAACAGAACAACAGAATGTTTTCACAAGCTTTTTTAGGTCATGACTTTATGTTGATTCTTATGCTTGTTTTTAGACTTTATGTACTGTGAATTATGTCAAACAGGATGTTATGACTTATGTCTTTGAAAATTGCTTTGTAAGTCAAACTTAACATCATGGTTTCTGACAACATCTTATTATTATTGCAAGAGATGACCTTCACAGACTGCTCCACAGTATGTGAAAAATTGAATTTGAATGAAATGTACATATTTTTAGTTTGACCTCAAAAATGAACTTTTGATGTTGCATAAAAAAAGAAAAAAAAAAGTGCTTTCATCAACCTATAAAACATTGCTGCTCATCATCGATCTTCAGTCCAGTCTGTTGGGCATATTGAAACCTTTCAAAATACAATTAATTTGATTTATATAACACTAATTTACAATAGGTAGTCTTAAGACAATTTAGAAAAAGAATCATTTCCATTCTACTTAACAGTACAGCAAATAAATGTATTAAGTCAGTAAAAAAAAAAAGTTAAATTATCCAAGTTAAAAAATGCGGATTGCATCGTGTCATTGACTTGTTATTGACTTGACTTGTTTATATGCTTCCCCTCTCTTCAAATTACTTTTACCCTGTAATGACTGATTTGGACACCACTGTTGTTCCAACACTGTTGTTCCTCTGCCCACTTCATTATTAGTAGATGAGCACATTTGGTCAGCTAGTTTTACTGCTGTATATGCTGTACAGTGGCTGCTGGAAAAGACAAGGGTTTTGTTGTTAATTTACCATCCAGAAACCACTTGTTGCATTCTTGTGGGTTGTGCAGGAGGCCCTACTTCTGCTTATGGGTCTGACTCTGCAAACAGAGGCAAGTTTTAACAACTGTGCTGTTACACCTGGCACAGCCCTAAAACAGTTCCCTCCAACAGAAGTTCAAAATAGGGAGAACTAAATAGATGAAATATCATTATCTGGAAATGATTTTATGAAAGATATGTAATGACCTTTTAAAGTTATTTCCTAGCCCACCGACATGTCCTAACTTTACAAGGAAGCATATTAACTCACATAGTATATATTTATGCATTAAGAAAATGTAAAATTGCAAGAAAAAAATAATAATAATGAGTGTGACACAGTTGTTGTGGTCCTGGTTTTGCATCTCCAGATCTTAGCCAGGAGTTGTACCTTCTACATGAAGGTACAACCAGGAAACAAGTTGAGGGAAAGGAAAAAGTCTGGTAGGAAAAGGACCCAGATCATGGCACATAAACTGAGGAATCAACTAAATATAAAAAGCAAAACTTGACAAATCCTAAAAAATCAAGACCTAAAGATTATGGTGATAAGTTAGAATAAGTAATTATGGTGATAAATAACCTACACTGGGAAGGTTGAATCTTCCCAGAGTAGGAAAAATAATGTCTGTGTGTATGAAAAATTTTCTACACAGATATTATCATTAGGTAGCAGTAAAGTGGCATTTCTTGGATGCATTGAGGATGGAATTGAAATTTGGTACATTAGTCTACAAAGGGCAATGGCAAGGGTCTCTTGATTTTACTAATCATTTTTGTTCTTCTTTTACAGGGTCATTACAGGAGAGACACATTAAAAGTGGGGATGAGATATATGCAATATTTACATCAAAGCAAAACTTGAGACAAGCTCCTGCAATTTCCAAGCGACCAAATCCTGAAACCAGTGGAACAGACACAGTAAAATGTCATGTCATGCTCAAGGTCAGTTCAATGTAAATCAGAAAGTTGAACGGGAGTGTAAGGTGGCTAATAACAAAAACAAGTCATCAAACTGGACTCCGTTTATGTCTGCTTCGTTTGGGCCAACATTGGAGGGTTCTGGATGCACCTGCATTACACAATCACATAGATTCTCACAACGAGCATTTTTTGTTTTGTATTTTTGGTAAAGACCACTTGCGCCTGTTAAGCCCAATGTGTTAAATCACATATCAAAATTCCTAAATAGAATGGAAAGAAAAAATGAACTAGTTAATGAGTTCTAAATGTTTTATTAAGGCCTGTTAATTTACTAAAATTTAACAGGTAGAACATGGGTTCATTTCTAATGTCTGATGTTTATGTGTTTATCATTGTTCATGTTATTTATTGTGCATAGTAGTTTAGTGTTTCATAGAAACTACATGTAAAATGATGCTTAACTATGTTGTTTTGTCAACAGCAGTAAAATTATTTTTTGGGTTTTTTTTTGCTCTGAGCTCATAGCTTGTTTTTTTATAACATAATATTGTGCACACATAAACTCAAAGAACTTTTACACCATAAGTGGTCTAATTTATTTTCCACCAGCTGTTATGATATACTGTATCTATGATTCTTTATTTTCACATGTTCAGTTGTATAATATGAACATTTCATGTTTAATGTCCACAAACATCTGCAGGGGGATTATGAGCTGTCAGTGGACTTGGAAAAAGACACAGTGAATGATCTGAAGAACAAGCTCGGAAATGAGTGTGGCATTCCATCTAATGTCCTACATTACAGGTAAGCTTTATTTTATATTGGTATTTGGGAGAGTTAATTCAATGTTCCTTTCCTATTCTTTCTTTCTCTCTGTTACTCTGACCGACATTCTCCATTTGCCTGTTTCTGCTTTCCTTCTGTTTCTCTTTTTTTATTATTGTTTTTCTGTTGACCTGATTGACTGCCTCTTTCCACCAATCTGTTTCTCTCTGTCTGTGTTGTAGCAGAGAAGATTTTGTAATTTACAAATTTGGTACATTTTTTGTAAATTTGCCAAATTATTCTCAAATATGTCTATGTCTACATATGGAATTATATAATTTTATTTTGATGTTAAGATATCAGGTAGCGTAAAGTATTTTAACAAAAAGTGTTAACTGCCATTTTATACCACATGGAGTCGAATTAATAAATAAAAAAAATCTATATTTCATTTCAAAATTACTAGAGGTGAGCCGATCGATTGGTCACCGATCATAATCGAGCCGATTTCCGTGAAATCGGTGATGATCGGTGACCGATTGATCATTGGCTCTGTTGCCTGATCAGCTGCATCTCATTTCCCAGCCTGTCTGTCCAGCTGGTCTCGTCTTTCCTTCACAAACACGCAGCAACCAATCCGAAGCGATCTTGAACTGTAAAGCACTGAGTGAATGAGGACGTTTGCGTGTTGCAGCGGAAAATAGAAGCAGGACAAAATACATCAATACAACGAAGCTAATAGACATAAAAACAATGACGGAGTTTGGCTACATGAGGCTCAGTGCAGTAAAAAGACATGGAGGATCAGACAGCAGGTAAAGCAGCACAGCTACAAACACTCACCGGATTAGCATGACGGTCAGAAAGATAAACTAATAACCTGGAAAATGATTTAAGTCTTGGAGCTGCGATGTAAGACTCTGGTTCTGCTGTTGAACCGCTGCTCCGCTACAGGCAGTAATATTTAATATTTAGTAATATTTGACACAGAGCCGCTTCTGCTCCACCTGGTAGCGACTCTCACACCGAACCTGTTTAAAGCTGCAGCATCTAACCTAAAAAATACATTTTACATACATATTAAAACTTTCTCTGTCCTAACATGAGACAGATAATCTCTAAAAAAAATAATCGATCTCCTCCCTGTTACTCCGCTCAGTCAGAAACAGCCAATCAGAACTAGCAGTAACCAGCTAGCCGCTATGCTAACAGGAAGTTTTCATTCAGTTACTCTGGAATGTTGATTGATCCTGTTTTTGCCTTTGAATGTTAAGATTTATACTTGAATTTTTTGACAATGTTGAGAGGTTTTATTTTGACTCTTTGCATTATTAAACTTGTTATTTAAAACACATTTTTGTCTAAATTAAGGTGAATTCAGGATTCCTTTTTCCACATAATGTAACAGTAGTGTTTATGATAAAAAAATAAATAATAATTATGTGATCGGTATCGGTGATGGGTATCGGCGATCAGCCCTCAGGGGTGATCGGTATTGGCAGAAAAAAACCTGATCGACACATCCCTAAAAATTACCAAATATATTCTCAAATGGCATATGGAAAAATATCCTTTTATTTCCATGACACTGGATCAAAAGCTTTCTCAACTAAAATTTATTGGCAATCACTCAATGACAAGCTAAATTCAAGAAATAAAAAAAACTGACTTTATCATAGAAATCATATCACCATATGTATATATAGAATACTATGGCTCTGATACACATCTCTGTGGGTATTTAATCAGGTACCAGCTTGATAGCATGAGCAAACCTGATCTACAATCAGGCAAACTGGATTGCGTCAGTAAAATGATCAACATAGCAGGCGCCAAACATTTAACATACTTGTCCTCATGAACATGCAAAGTATATGCTGATCATCAGAAAGTGCCAAATACTGGATTACACATTACACATTACTTGTCAAATATTTGGAACATTTAAATATATTTTAAAATAATAATATAAAAACACTAAAATATAAATTAAAAATACCCTCCAGCAATGCTTATACTGAGCTGTAGGATTATTGAAAAAGTCCATCACATCCTCATCCAATCACCATCACACTATTATGTCTTGATGCTCTGCAGGAGCACATCTATACACCCCAGAAAAGGTCATGAAGATTTTAATTGTCTGCTGCATATTCCAAAAATTGTGTGGGCAAAAGATATCTGCTTGAGACATATTACAGCCACACTGCTGACAATCTTTATGTAATTAAACCAAAAAGAAAAACACCATGACTAAATTTAAATATTGTGCCACGTCACTTAACAAACACAACTGAAGAGTAACAGTCACCAGAGATCAAAAAACCATCAAAGAGACATTGAAGAGATATCTCTGGAACCAACTCTTTGGATTGCGAAACCAGTTCAATCTGTAGAGACTCACATGGAGAAAAAGTAGCAGTTGGGAAGTTTTATTGACCCAAAGTTATTAGACGCTTGGACACCGGCAGAAGACTTGAGTGCTGAGAATCGCCGTGAGTTTGGATAATCGGATCAGGGCGAAACTCAGGGTGAGAATGGAAGAGACGTTCTCCAAGGATACCGGAGGAGGATGCTGCTGACGACCAGCGGCTGAGATGATGAGAGGGAGTTACGACTGAACCTTGAGTGGCAGTGCAGGCTATCCGTGATCTAAATATGAGGCCTGGAAATGGCCAAAGGGAATGGACATAAAACTTGGATTCCTAAGAAAGTAAAAATCCAGGCAGAGCTGCAGAGGTTTCAGGAGAGAGGGACATAGGCACTGAGAGCTAAGCTCACTGACTTAAAAGCATGGCGTGAAAGAGTCACAGATGCAGGACCTGCAATGTCTCTTTGAGCATTCTGAAACTAATTTACTAGAATGGGATGGTGGACAAACAGCTGCTGAGATAAGCTATACTAGACAGGGGTGAAAGTAGTTTTAAATTCTTGGGGGTACTATGACAAAGATTTCTGTGCTGATTAATTCTTTTTGCAACGCAATAAAATTTCTACAAAATAAAGATTACTTCAGCCCACTGCTGCAATGTTGACACCTTGAGATGCCATGAGACCTAAATCCTGAACATCATGGCATGGAGAGCATCTCAGTTTTCCATGTCTGGCATATAACCCTTCATTTTAGCTTTTAAACTGGTTATATTGATCCTGTGTCCAGACAGAGGGATAATCAGTAGCTCAGCATCATGACCTGTTTGTTCTGAAGATCCTGCAGCTTCCACTTCATCTTCCTAACATGGCGCCTCCTCATCCTGACTCTCATCCTGACAGGAGGAACCACAGAGTCTGTTAGGTTAAAGCTCATCTTCTGAAGTTGGGATGTTTTTCCTCCAACAGGTTCCAGAGGAATCACCTCAAACCAGATGTTGGACTGGATTCTATTTCAATGTCATTTGTAAATGTTAGAGTCTCATTTTCAACAGTGGAGCTATAAAGGTTATTATTTTTGGAGAAAGTATCAACATCAATATTTCCACTAGATAAGAGGCAACAAAATAGTTTCATAAAGGAAAAGCCTCTCAGAAAGCAATATGCCAGAGAGCATTAAACTATCTTTTTTAAATATTAGACAATTCCTGTAATTTAATTTCACATAATTATAGCGGTAGAAGCCATTTGTTTGTTAAATAGCTACTTAATGAAACATATTTAGCGTGTTTGATGTTTGTTGTGACATATACTCACAGACGAACAAGATAACTAATCAAAGTTTGTCATTTATTGAATGTTCAAGAACTGCAGCAGCTGTAAAGCAACCGCCTGCGTCCTGCAAGCCGAGCAGAGATTACTTAAAAACATAACATTACGTCCGTTACGATAATAGGTTTTCAGGGTTGGTATTTATTTTGCGATTTTGGTAATGGAACCGAAACGCACAGAATTGCGCAACATCTTGTTGAAACAATCTTTACTGAGATTATTATTGTTGTTGGGTCATTAATTTGAACACGTTTTGT
>JAVYJU010000045.1:0-51651 GCA_033032245.1 Poecilia picta | reverse complement strand
CTAAAGAGTGAGGAAAAGGGGAGCGACCCAAAAATTTTTGAGGAAAAGTTGGGGGAAGGAAAAAGTGGGGTAGAGAAAGTGCAACTAGTAGAAACAACCTTGAAGAAGGTGAAGCAAAGGATTAGGGGGGAGGTGAGAGGTTGGGTGAGTAAACATTTCTTACCAGAATTCCGGGAAATGGCCCCTATCAAAGCTTTGTGGTTTTTTGGGAAAGTATTTTCCTCCAAGTTGGGGAAGGGCCCCAAAATGCAGAAATAGTTTTTATTAAAGTCTATGTCTTAGTTATAGAGGGATTTTGCTTCTTTTGCTTAGGAAAAGTTAGGGAAATGTTGATTTTTTTCCCCAGAAGATGGCATCGGGCCCCTCCCAAAAGGTACCAAAAGGTTAAATTTATGGATTTATGTGATGTCCAGCATACAACCTAAACCAAAATCTTTAAAATTTATGGGGGAAATTTTTTATTGCGATGGAAGTTGAAAAACCCCCGGTTTAAACCCCCCTGGGCCCCTTTAAACCTAGGAGACCCCCCAGCTGTTCTTCCCCAAAAAGTTTTGATGCAGCAATTTTTCCCAAAAGGGGCCCCGGGCCAAAGTATTGAAAAAAGGGTTCCCCTTCATAATTTTTTCTTTAAACCGAAAAAAAAAATTTATATATATTTTTTTCCCCTCCCCATTTTCGCCCCTTTTTTTAAAGGGGTCGGGGGTTGCTGGTGCTATCCCCCGGTAACGTTGGGGGGGAAAGGGGGGGGTTCCCCTTTGGGCAGGTCACCATCGCCCCCGGGAAAACCCCGGAAAACCCGGCCCCAACCCCCCTGAACAAAACCCCAGGGGAAAATTTGGGGGCCCAAAATTTAACCTGACAGTATTTTTTTGGTTTGGGGGGGGAAAAGGGGAAACCCGGGGGAAAAAAAACCCCCCCCCAGGGGCATGAAAACCCCTCCCTGAAAAAAAGGGGGGGCCCGGGTTGAACCAGCCCCCTTGTGAAAGGAACGCTCTCCCAAAAGGATGTGCAAAATTTTTTTAAAAAGTATATTTAAAAATTTATCTATTTTTTTTAGTTTTTAAAAATAATATATCAAATTATATAGTTTAAAAGTTATTACCCTTTTTAGAAAAATAAGGTTTTGTAGATAGATGATAGATGATAGTAATTATAGAAGATAGTAGATAATGATAGTAGATAGATGAAGATAGAAAGATGTGGGTGATGAAATAGTAGATAGAAGATAGATAGATAGATAAGCATATTATTGTTTAGTCTAAGTCAATTTGTAATTTTTTGGGAAAAAGAATTTGGATTGTAGAAATTTGGGGCATTCTTTTTACTTTTGTCCCCGAAAAAATAATTCAAAAAATTTTTGGGTGAAAAGTTTTTTAGCTCCCTTTAAACCCAAAGGGGAAAAAACTTTTCCCAACAGTCGGGGCCCCGCCCCCAAAACCCGGGAAGCGAACCCGGGGGCCTGGGGGGGTTTTTTTCCCAAAAAATGTTTTTTAAATTTTGGGGAAACCCCAAAAAGCATGGGGAAAATCAAAAATTTTTAAAAAAAGCTTTGAAGTGTAAATTTTTTATTGTAAATTTTTTGCCCCCCGAGCTATTTAACAATTTTTTAAATTTAAAAAAGGGGCCTTTTGAGTTTTATTCCCCAAAAGGTGTGAGGCAATGATAATTTCCCCTTTCTTTTGGGGGTCCCCTGGAGCCCCGAGTAAACCCCTTTTGGAGTTGTCCCCAAAGGCCCCAAACAGCAAAGAAGCGGGGGAGACGGGGCTAAAAGGTTTCTTTTGTTGGGGTTTTTGTAAAACCCCGGGGGGGTTTTTGCTCAGATCCCCCCGGGTTTTGGGGGGTTTTTTTTAAAGGGTCTGATTTTCTATGAGCCCTATTACAAAGGGTTTTAAAAGAAGGTTTCCCTTTTAAAATTTTACCCTTTGTGAAAATGGTTTTTGGTTTTGGGGACGGGAAAAATTTTTACTGATTTAGAAAAATGGTTTTGGGGCCCGGGGTTTTTGACTTTTCCCCCTGAAAACTAATTTGATTTAAAATAGAAAAATTTGGGGTGTACACCCCCTTTAAAAATTGGTTGACTTTTCCCTATTCCCTTCCCCCAAAATCACTTAAATGGTAGTGGGTTTTTTTTAAGGGAAAAAGGGGGGTTTAAACAAAGTGAAACAAAAAGTTTTTTGATTTCCCCTAAGAATGGTCATGTTTTCCCCCCCAGGTTAGTCACGGTCATGCCCTCAGATAAGGGGTCATATAAAATCAAAAAACCTAATTTTAAAAAGGTCAAAAAAAAATTTTGGATTCCCTAAAAAAACTGTTTTTGACATTTTCGTCAAGTTATTGTCACGAAAAAAACCCCGATCTTTTTTTGAGTGAAAAATAAAGCTTGAAAAAGCTGTGTCTTTTTAATTTAAAAATTTTTTTTTTGGGCTCTTCATTTTCCCCCCAAATGTGCAAAAAATTTTGGTTTTTTAAAATCAGCAAAAAGTTTTTTCCCGTTAAAAAAATGGGGCGAAGTTTTTTCCCCCCCTTTTTAGGGCTCATCCCGTGATTCTTAGTTTTTTCCCCCCAAAAACATTATTTGTCTTATTTTCCCCCCCAAAAAAACTTTAAATATGTTTGATTGTTATTTGGGCAGCCCCGAAAAAAAAAAATATTTTTTGTTTTTTTCTAATTATTTTTTTTTTTTGTCCTAAAAAAGGAAAAGTCGGAGTCTGCGGAGCGGCGTCAGCTGGGCGGCGCCCTTTCAGCCCCCGTCCTCTGAAGTTTTTTCCCCTTTAATGTCCCCCGCTGTTGCTGTTCGTTGCCGCCCCCCCGCCCCGGGGCCGCTTTGGGCCCCCAAAAAAGGAGGGCCCCCCTTTTTTTTTTTCAGTGGTGACCCTTTTGGGTGTCAATGGCGTGATTAAAAAAGGCCCGGGCCGCTGGCCGGGGGCCCCCTAATTCTAGGATGGAGAACGGGGGGGAAATTACGCAGTATTTGTGGGGGGGGAAACCGGGAGGAGCGAGGGGGGCCCAACCCCGCCCCCGAAGGGGGCCCCGGGGGGGGGGAGGGGAAAGGGGACTGCCCCCCCCGGGGCTTTCCCCCCAGAAAAACCGAGGGGGCCCGGGAAAAAGGAGGGCTTTTTTAAAACGTGAGTAAATTTTTTTTTTTTGCGCGATGGCGTGCTGGCGGGTTTGCGTTGCCCCCCGTACATTTTTGTAGGGACAATCCGCCTCTCTCTCCCCTCCTCTCCTCTCTCTCTCTCTCTCTCTCTTTTTTACATTTTTGGGGGGAAAAATGGCGCCCCCTGGGGCAAGAGTTTTATGACCACTGACCAATAGTTGGGGGGGGTTTTTCGTGCTCGGGGGCCCCCGGCCCGCATTCCGGGTGTTTTTGCCCCGTAGAAAAAAAACTGGGGTAAACGGGGGGGGGGGGGGGGGGGGGGGGGGGGAAACCGGACGCTCCGGGGACCGCTACCCCCCCCCCCCCCGCAGAGGGAAACACGCCGCGTTGCCGAAGAATGGTGAGGCGGAAACGGGGTTTACAAAGGGAAAATCTTTTTAGTTAAAAACCCAAAGGGCCGGGGGAGACATTTTTTAAAGGGCCCAGCGTCAAAGCCCGGGTTTTAAAAATGCAACACAAAGGGAAATTTAGTAAATGACTTTTTAAAAAAGGGGTGGTTTTAAAAAAATGTTCCCCCAAGAAAAATTTTTCCCTTTTGAAAAAAAAAAAAAAAAAACCCAAAGAGATGATTCTTATGAAAAGAAAAAAATTCCCAAGAAAAATTTTTTTTAAAATTTTTGAGAAAAGCTTAGTGATAGGATCTGTTTTGACAAAAAATTTTTTCCCCAAAAAATATTGCAAAAATGCAAAAAAATTTTTTGTGACCAGTTTTACAAATGCTTTTTAAAAGCCTAAGAATTTTAAAGCACCCCCTAAAAAATCGAAAAATTTTTTTCCCCCGGACCCTTTTAAAATTGCCCTGGAAAAAATTTTTAAAAATTTTTAAATTTAAAAACCCCAAAACAAAGAAAAATAATTAAAATGCATAAAAAAAAAATTTTTTCTTTTCCCCCCCTTTTTCCCGAAAATTGATATAAAATGACCACTAGGATTTTAAAAAAATAGTTTAAATTTTAAAAAAAAAAAAAGGGAAGTTAAATTAACATGCTGTTTTGTGTGTGAAATGTTTGCCCTTTTTTTTTAAAGGGGGTTTTTTAAAAGGGGGTCTTTTTTCAAAAGTGAAGTTTTCCCTGATCCCCGGGTTTTTTTAACTGACGGTTAGTGAACCGTGCTGTATTTATTTTACTTTTTTATTTTCTCAGTTTTTTTTTTTTTTCCATGCCCAACCCCCAAAAATACGATGGCTTTAAACCAGAAAAAAACTTTTTTTTTTTGGAAATTGGGGAAAACAAAAACCCAAAAGGGGGGTTTCTGTTTTTCGAGAAAAATTTTTTTTCCCCCCAAAAACCCTGCTGCACATTTCCCAGTCCCCTGGCTAAGAAGCCTGTTTTTTTTATTTTTTTCCTGTCACTCTCTAGCCCCCTTTTGGCTGTTTGGAAAGTTTAAGGGGGCCCAAAAAACCCCCAAACAGGCAATCGTAAGTTTTTTTTAAAAATCTACAGTTGGGAAAAAGACGGGGGGAAAAAAACCAAAAAATTTTAAAATTTTTTTCCCCTAAACACTCTCCAATGTAAATTCTGTGTTTTTGTTTTTATGGGGGGCCCGTATTACATAATTTGCCCATAGGGATTAAAATTTTTGACAGCCCATTTTCTAGAATGCATACTCAACACGGGACGAGTTCGCCATCTGTTTCCCCTGTTTGGTCTGGCGCTTGTTCGCAGCCCAATCTGGGGTTTTTCATACCCTCCCCGCAATGGTTTGTTTTCACCCTTTAAAAATTTTTTCCCCCGAAAAAAAATCACGCTGTGTTGAAAAGTGAGGGGGGAAAAACCCAAAAGCGGGCCCCCCCCCCCTCAAACGGTTTGAAAAAAACTTTTTCCAAAAAAACCCTTATATTTTTCCCCTTTTGTTAAATTTATTGGGAGGGCCCCCCCCCCCAGTTTTAAAAACCCCAAAAATTTACCCCCCGGGCTTCCTTTTCCCTTTTTCCCCATTGTTTGGGAAATTTTAAAAATAAAAAACCCAGAATCGGGAAAATTTTTTTTATGGGCATTTGGAAGGTGGTGTTTTTAGCAGAGTCTGAAGCCAAAGACCCCCGGTTTTGGGTTGTTTTTCCTTTTTTCTTTGGTTTTTGGGCTTTTTGTTTTTGTCTGGTCACAAAACTTCCCCAAAGGTCCCCGACGTGCGTGGTGCTTCAGTGTTTGTTCCCCATTGTTTAGGGAAAAAGCTTTTTTTTTAAAAATTTGAAAGGGTTGAGGTTTTTTCTCCTCTGTCTTTTGAAGTAAAGGGGGGTTTTTTTTGGGGTTTGTTTTTAAATTTTTTTGGAAAATAAAAGGTGAGAAAAATTAAAATTTTAAAGGGTCCTAAAATTTTTTTTCCCCGATACAGTAATGCTTTATGTCGTTTATTTACTTTTTTTTTTATTTTTAAGGGTTTTTGAAATACCCCCAAACCCTTTTTTAAAAAATTTTAAAAAAACCCCGGGGTTTTGTTAATTATATAATGCAGGGCCCTTTTTTAAAAAATTTTTGTACATCTGGTTCGTTAAAAATTTTCCAAAAACCCGGGGTTTCTACTCCCCCCTGTGAAAAAAGAAAAAAGAAATTGTTGAATATTGCAAAATCCAAAAAAAACCGGGAGCCTGGGGGGTTCAAAAGGTCCCGGTTGAAATTGGGGGCAATAAAAAAACCCAAAAACCCCAAAAAGGTTTTATAAAAGGGGGAATTTTACGCCCGGTGGCCCAAACCCCAGAGTTATCAAAGACCTTTTTTCAAAAAAACAAAAAACTACAAAAAAAACCCCCTTGAATCCCGGGTCATAGGATTCTTTTGGTCTCTCCCGGGCCTTTTTTAAATGTTTGTTCTAACAATGTTTTGGGGGGTTTTGTGTCCCGTTCCAAAAAAAATAAAGCTAAAAACATTTAAAAGAAGAACCAAAAATTAAAGTAGATCCCGGTTTTGGCAGGGGTGATCTGGGCCTGTTTTGTTTTTCCCCGGATGGAGCTATGTTTCTTTTTCCCCCCCCAAAAAATTGGGTTTTTAAAAATGGTTCCAAGATGATTCAAAAAAATTTTTTACAATTTTCAAACCCGGGGACCCCCCCCGCGATGCATATTTGGGGAAATTTTTTTAAAAGGGGTGTGGGGAGGGGAAAACCATATCTACCCCCGTTTAAAATTTTAAACCCCATTAAAAGGGCAGATGGGTTTTTCCACAAAACTTAAAAAACCCAAAATAGCTTCGGGGCCCGGGAAAACCCGGCCCCGGGGGGGTAAAACCTGAAAAAATTTTTTTAATAAAAAAAAAAAAACCGATATGAAAACGTTCTGCTGCTGAAAAAAACCCCCCACCCCCCCTCTTTTGCCCCCAGGGCCGTCGTTTTGTCTTGTGCATATTTTTGTTCCCCTGTTACATTTTACTAAATAAAAATTTTAACCCCGCATTTTTTTTGTTTTCGGTTTTCTTTGATATTTTCAGTTCGTGAAAAAAAAGTGAAAAAAACCAAAAAAACGCACTTTAGTTTTTTCAGCGCGTCCTCTTGTTTTTATAAAAAACCCCCTTTAAAACAATTTTAAAAAAACTGAGAGAAGAGCTTGTTTTTTTTCTTGAAAAAAAAACCAATTGGTTCCATTTAGTTTTTTTTGGTATTACTGTATGGTGTGCTTTTGGGGTTCCAAGACCGGGTGAAAAAAAATTTCCGGGGGTTTTTGTGGTAAAAAATTTGCACCCCAAAGTGATGGGTTTTTTTTTCCTGTGCCTTTGAGCAAATAGCCCCGGGACGCTGTGTGCAGGGGGTGTTTGTTTAATGAAGGCTGGGGGGGGAAGTGGCAGGGGGCGGGGGAGGACTGAGGGGGTGACTTCCCCCACTGAGACGGGGGGAGGGGTTAAGGGAGGAGGAAAGAAATAAACCCCAAAAAAACAATGAGCGAACGCTTTTTGGGGTTTCGGGGTTTTTTACCTTCCCCAGGGGGGCTGGTTGTCGTGAAAAAGTGAAAAATGACGGTGAAAATTTTAACACGCAGGGTTTTTTTTTAAAAAAAGTTTCCCCAGGGTTTTTTAAAGGGGTAGTGACACACACAGGCGTTTTTTTGTATTTTGCTTTCAAAACACGGATATATTTTTTTTTGGTGATTTTTCTCTGGTGGAGGAATTCAATTTCAAAAACAGCCCCCCCCCTTCAAAATTTGGGGGGTGAACTTTGGGTTGAGGGGGAAAGGCTTGGGTTGAGGGGCGGTCTTGGGCCCTTTTAAAAAAGGGTTTCAGGGGGTTGAAAAACCTTTGTGTTTTGGGGGAAAAAGGGGGGGGGCCCAACCCAAAAAAATTGGGGGAATTTTTTCCCAAGGTTTTTTTTTTTCCCTTTGTTTTTAAAGGTTTACAGTTTTTTAAAATTTTTAAAATAAACTCTAATGGGCCAGTGTGGATTAGTGTATGAAAAATCACTTTTAAATTTAAATTATATAAATATATATTTTATAAAATTTATATAATATATATTATATATATAATATTTTTTTTTTTTAAATTTTTTTTCCCCCAATTGACTGTCAAACTTTAAAAATTTTTAAAAGGAAGTTCAGCTATTTTCAGCAAGTAAAAGAATGGGTTTTCTAGAAAAATCGGAAATACCCCTCAAGCAGGGGTAAATTTTTTCAAATCAAACAAACCTATGACAGGGTATTTTTGGGGGGAAAAAAACCCCCCCCCCTAAATGGGCTTGTTAAAAAATGTTACCTTTGAAAAAACAAATTTTAAAAAACCCTAAATTTTTTTGGAGGGCCCCATAACAGTAGAGGAAGATGTTCCCCAAAGGGTTTTCTGGCTAAACTGTCCCCTTTTGTGGGCCCGAGTTTGGGTTTGGTCTTTGGATTGGGGTTCTAGGGTCTTGATTTGGTTCTTTTTTTTTTATGTTAAGAAATTTGCCCCCCTTCCCCCCAAAGCCCTTTTTTTTTGGGGAAAAATGTGTGATAATCGAACTTGTGGGACCCCCAAAGAGGGAAAATTTGGTTTGTAAACCCCCCCGGGGTTCCCCCCCAAAAGTGCCAAAATTTGGTTTGAATTTTCAACCCCTCAGTGAAAAACATCCCTTTTTTTAATTCTTTAAATTTTTTTAAAAATTCTTTTGTGATTGGGGGATGTGTCTTGTATGTTGTGTTGTGGTGGGCCTCCAGGGCAATTTTAAAAAAAGCATCTTGCCCTAAGCGGGATTTGGGTCTTCATTTTGAAAAAAGCCCAAGTTTGGGCCCGGCAAGCCCCCCCCCAAAGTTATTACCCCCTTGACCTTCCTTTATTTATGGATGTGAAAAAATTTGGTTTATCTGTATTCCCCTTTTTTTTGGTTTTTTCCCCACCCTTTTTGTTCAGATATTTGAAGCTTTTAAAATTTTTTTTTTCCCCCTTTTTTGCAGATATTTTTGGGGTTCCCCCCTGCAAAACTGCTAAATTTGGGAAAGGGCACAGTGAGGGGGGTTATAACAACTTTGAAAAGGGGGGGCCCAAGGCATCGGGGAGTAAATGGACCAATCCCTTTTGTATCATTATAGTGGTTTGAAGAGGAAGGACAAACCCCTTTAAAATGAAAAGGTATTACGGTCTCAATCGGGTTTGTGGGTTAAAGGGGGCCCTTTCCCCGCCCATAAAAAATTTTATCCCTTTTGAAAAAAAACCGTGATTTTCCCCCGCGGATGGAGTTTTAGGTTCTTGGCACAGCCCCCAAAAACCCCAAGCCCCCCTGTTTTTTGGGGGCCCTCCCACTTCATTTTCCTTTCCCCCAAATGTTGGTTTTTCGGGGGTTGTCAAAAGGGAAATTCCGGGGGAGTGGGGAAAACCCGAGGGGGGAAAGGGGATAAAAAAGGCTGAAAATTAAACCCTTTTGAAAGGGGTCAGTTTAGAGTGGTTGGTAATTCAGTGTGTCTCTTTTTTTTTTTAAAGGGAAATTTTTTTTTTTTTTCCCCCCAATGAAAAATGAAAAGGAAGCGTTTGGGGTTTTATTGGGGGTTTAAAACGGTTTTTTTTGAACATTTTTGTATTTTGTATTTTTTTTTTTTTTTTGGGATGTTATATTTAAGGGGGAAGAAAAAAAATACCCCAAAAGGGTTTGGGGTTTTGTAGGACTTTTGAGGGAAAATGTTGCTGAAAATTTAAAAATTTTATCTTTGTCTTTTAAATGGAAAATCCCTCAAAAAAAGTTTTTTAGGGCTTTCTAATTAACAAGATGCTTTTTCCCCAAGGGATTTTCCCGCTATTCTTTAAAAAAGGGGGGTTTAAAACCCTGTTTTTTCCTTTTTGGGAAAATTAAAGAATTTTTTTTTTTGAAGGTTCAAACCAATTTTTTTTAAAAATTTGGAATTTTATAAAAAGCCTTTTTGGGGAAAAGGGTTTTTTTTTCCCAAATATGAAAAGGTAGTCAACTTTAAAAACTCCCTTTTTAAAATATGAAAGGGAGGAAAAGTATCCCTTTTTTTTTATAAAAAAAAATTTTAAACCTTTACCCCGGTGACAAAGGGTTTTTGATACGGCCCCCAACCAGTCGTCAACGACCGTTGTTCTGTAACTTTAAGATGATAAATCAAATGGCTGAATTACTTCCTGAGTATGGAGACAAGCTCCCAGACTTCTGCTAACGGCCTGAATATTTGACTCAGGTGTGTGTACAGGATTAAAGTTGAATACCGACAAATAGACCACTCTGTGTAGGTCTATCACACACAATCTCAATAGAATCTCAATAGTTCATGGTGTGTCTATCATGGCACCATAGTTTACTCCGGGGCTGTATCGTGCCAAAGCCTTGTCTTTGGTTGCTGCGTTTTCACAACAACAACACACAGAACGATTGCTTTCTCAGAAAATCTCTTGATGTGGGCCATGTGTTTCTTAGACCCAGAAATACACAAAAGGATACGTACAACTTCTTCATCTTCTGTCAACCACTTCCTCTTGTGTACGTTGATGAGTGGTGCAACAGCTCCCGTCTTCCTTAATGGTTTTTTACGTCATACTGACTGTCCTAGATTGAGCTGAGAAACTGACCTGGGACACTTGCCATTTATAGCTCTTTTCCTGTGCCTCTCCCTGATGTAACAGCAAGAGACGAGTTTCCCTGAAAGGAGCTCTGCCCTTTCCAAGATACAGAACAATAGAAACTGCTTTTAGAAGCAAGGCCAGCTCTTTTTGCTGAGCTCGCCATCATTGAAAAGTAAAATGTTATCGCCTACAGATGGCAGCGATAGACAGTCCAGGGCCTCTGCTGCCCATTCTAGTTGGACTTTTAGTCCTTAAGCAAATACAATTGAAACTAGAAGGTTATGTAAATTGTGTGAAAAGGAAAAAAAATGTTTTCACAATGTCTGACTTTAAATTAGACCCATGTCCTGTTTTGGGATGGCATCCTATGTCTTATAAATCCAAATATATTGATTGTTATAACCAATCACAATATTCTTCCTCATGAGACCAAAAACAAAGATATTTAGCTGTTTCTATTTATCATAAAATTGTACAAATTGGAATGAATAAATAAAAATGGATTGCTTAATGGAAACATTTCATGTTTCAATAAAATCAAATGTTTTTGCACTTGGATTAGGTGGTTATTCAGCCATATTGAAATTGGTGTATTTTGCAAAATTGCAGCAGAAATACTTTTTTTATTTTTTATTGTTTTTTGCATCTTACTGGTTTGCGTTCACCAGCAACTCACCTGTTTACAGGCACTGGTCTGTCTGGGCAGCTGGCTCTCAGCATCACACTTCATCAAAAGTTGAGTTTGAGTTTGTCATTCAAAAGTGTTGAATCCATAACTCTTCTGTGAAATTGCTGACTAAAATTTCTCCAGAATGCCGCATGCATACATACATACATACATACATACATACATACATACATACATACATACATACATACATACATACATACATACATACATACATACATACATACATACATACATACATACATACACACACATAAAAGGAGCTCGTTGCTTCACTGCGTCAGTGAGTTGCCAGCGTCTCCTCTGATGGCTGATGATGAGCACTGCTGATGAAATATTAATAGACATAAAATCATTACAATCCTCCATATATCTTATCTAGATGTTTGATCCATTATTGAAAATATTTCCTATTCGATGCACTGAATTTATTTTAGGGATGCAGCAATGGGAAAATGTTTTTCACATACCTGATATTTATATTAGGGTGATAACTGGTATTCACATGTTTCTCTAGCTTTTGAAGCCATGAAAACATTTTGACATGCTGACATTGCTTCTCTGCTTCAGTTAAACACCACACCGTCCTGCACTGCATAACACTCACTGTTATACGCTAAAGCAAACACCACAAGGCCAACTCCTCCCCTTCCGTCTCAAGCACATGCACACAGCAATGTTATGGAAATAAATGCTGGCTGTTAATATTGGCCCAGTTTTACTCAATGATACTAATATGTTGAAAATGTTCTAATGTATGTTGATGCTAATCACAACATATTGTGCATTTCTTGGATTGATTTTATTATTTTTGAATTTGTTCATTTTACAATTTTACTGGGCCTAAATTCTTTAACATTATAAAATATGTAGATAAAAATATGAAGCTTAGGGAGAAAACATAGCACAACTTGTGGGTGTTTAGAGGTGAACTGTTGTTCTCTGTAAGTTACTTATTTATAGATGTGTTTATATTTCCAGTAATAAAGATGGAGTCATAATCACGTCCATGCAAATTATTGAGACCAGCAGTTGAAATCTTTCAAGTGATTCCTTTGACTTCACATTACAAGCTTTATGTTTGTCTCTTCTTGCATGCTTCCCTCTCTGTCTAGTCTGTCATTCCTCTCCACTATGCTCCTTGCATCGTTTCCATGGCAGCACTTGGCTCTCGGTTACATAACAGCTGTGTGTTTGTGTGTTCATGCTTGTGTGTGGCCCTAGCCTGGGGAAATCAAACACACAGCTTTCAGAAGTGAGTGTGCTACTATTAGGGTTTACGTTTTCGGCACCTGGGGGGATAAATATACCCCACTGTGTGTGTTTCTTCTCTTTTCTCCCCCACCTGCTATGTGTTTTACCACCACTAGATGGGAACGGCGTGCAAAAAAAGTAACACTAAGTGTTCATTCTGACTCATTTGGGCACTGTAAGGTACTAACTGTGTAAGTTTTAAGAGCTAATCATCACACATGGCTTCCCCTTCATTGCACATTTAAAGATGTATGTGTGTGTGTGTGTGTGTGTGTGTGTGTGTGTGTGTGTGTGTGTGTGTGTGTGTGTGTGTGTGTGTGTGTGTGTGTGTGTGTGTGTGTGTGCGTGCTTAGTCTTTGCTATCTGTGGTGCTGTGGATGACAAATTAGTGTCTGATGTAATTGTGAGCTGGAGGTGTGTGAGGATGTTAAACAGAAGCTTCATGCATACTTTGATCCGTGGACTCAGATGATCTCTAACGGCACCTGGCAGACCATGGCAGAGGGAGGATACTTATTTCAATTGGCGCCATATCAAGGAGTGATCCCCTGCTGTGGAGTAGCCTTAGTTAGGGTCATTTTAAATTTATGAGTCAGAAAGCAATGATAAATGAAAGAAGTACATGGAGACTTTTCTCTGCTGCTCCCAGTGGAGGAATCGTCATGAAAACTGTCTCAAAGATGCTGTGTGTGCAGATTTCTCTCCTAGCACCTTAGTCATTCTTTACAAGTAAAATAAAATATACGATGAAGAAGAAATTAGACTCATGATGTTACAGTAGGAAGCAGCTCTGATTTTAAAGGAATTCTGGTTCCTTCCAGTTCTAAGAGGCTCATCTGAAGTTTTTATTTCAAATGTTGCAGCAAATTATTATATTATTATTATTATTATATTATTATTATTATTATTATTATTATTATTATTATTATTATTAGGGCCTGCCATTGCAATGCATAAGGAGAGCAGTGACTGACTTGCGAAGCAAGTCAGTCACTGCCTCCATGCATTTGCATGGCAGGCACTTATTGTTCTACACCCAATAGAATGTCTCTTTATTTATTAGGGCCTGCCATTGCAATGCATAAGGAGAGCAGTGACTGACCTGCGAAGCAGGTCAGTCACTGCCTCCATGCATTTGCATGGCAGGCACTTCTTATTCTACACCCAATAGAACACTTAAACCTTTATTTTTATTAGGGCCTGCCATTGCAATGCATAAGGAGAGCAGTGACTGACCTGCGAAGCAGGTCAGTCACTGCCTCCATGCATTTGCATGGCAGGCACTTACTGTTCTTCTGTCAATAGAATGTCTCTTTATTAGGGCCTGCCATTGCAATGCATAAGGAGAGCAGTGACTGACTTGCGAAGCAAGTCAGTCACTGCCTCCATGCATTTGCATGGCAGGCACTTCTTATTCTACACCCAATAGAACACTTAAAAACCTTTATTAGGGCCTGCCATTGCAATGCATAAGGAGAGCAGTGACTGACCTGCGAAGCAGGTCAGTCACTGCCTCCATGCATTTGCATGGCAGGCACTTACTGTTCTTCTGTCAATAGAATGTCTCTTTATTAGGGCCTGCCATTGCAATGCATAAGGAGAGCAGTGACTGACTTGCGAAGCAAGTCAGTCACTGCCTCCATGCATTTGCATGGCAGGCACTTCTTATTCTACACCCAATAGAACGCCTCTTTATTTATTTATTTATATATATCTTTATTTTTCTTCCATTACCGTTAATGCGGCTCGTACCGCTGCGTGCCCACCCACAAAAGTGGTATCAAATCGAGCGGCTCGGCGCCGAGAAGGGAGCTATTACTTTTATTGGGGATCGGAGTTACGACGGCGACGTAAAAGCGAAAAACGAGCAAAATTTCCAACTGCCGAAACCTTAGAGTGTAACTGAAATCAACTGCCGTTTTTTAGAGTGAGAAACAGAGTGGAATTTTGACCCAAAGATAATTTTGAAATCGCTCTCATGCCTTCAAAAATTGGTCTATTGGTATGAAACTCGGTCATGACATAGATAAATTTGTCTGCTCCGGTAAAATGTTTACGAAATTTCTCTAGGCCTTATGGTTTTCTGTCCAGGTGCTTCAGAGTAAAATTATGGGAAGGGCTAACTGACGTCGATCCCTCTATATTAGATACAATCTGCCCTGCACTTCACTCCCCCAGCTGACAGTTGGAATTTAGGATCGATCACCATGGCAACAGAAGACAGAGAAAGGCAGAGCTTCTGCTTTGGACTACAAACCGGCCATATTAACTGTAGTTCTATCTACGGCCATGACTCAGAATGTCAGAATTTACAACATGGCGGAACTGTCTGTTACTGCAGAGGAGGACTTGGCTGGTATACAGAACTACTTGTGTGTTGAGCATTATATGACTGATTTAACCCCATCAATGTTACATAATGAATTAGTGTTGCCATTTCAAATTAACCTTAAAGAAAATTTCAAAATAAAAGCCTTGACCATTTTTTCATCATGTAATTGCTCTTTTGGGCATTAGATAACTGTTTAAGACAACTACTGTTACAATTGGGATTAGTGTTGCCATTTCAAATGAAGCTTACTGAAAATTTCAAAATAAAAGCCTCATTAATGCCCTCCAGTAAGTGCACCACCACAGCCAGTGCAATTATATTAGCTCTAATTATATTGCAATAAGAAATATTTCAATAATTTGAAATAAATCTTTCTGCCAGCATTTAGGCTAAAATTAGAATATTGGCTAATTTTACACACTGGATAAGTGTGGCTATCTGACGGGCACACATTTTGAACCTTACTGAAATTTTCAAAATAAAAGCCTTGAACATTTTTAAATCAACTATTGGTCTTTTGAGCTTTACATCAAAGTTTAACCAAACCACTGCTACACATTGAATTAGTGTGGTCATTTAAAAAGAAGCTTACTGAAAGTTTCAAAATAAAAGCTTGCATATTCATCTCATGTCATTGCACCGCCATAGGTGGTGCAATAATTTTAAACTACTTTTTCTTTTCATCCTCGGGATGCCAGCATTTAGGCTAACATTAGCATATTGGATAAGTTTAGCTTATGCTTTAATTTTGACATGATGATTAGTGCAAGTACAGCTTCATCAACATGTTTCTGACTCTCCACAGGTTTTTGACTACAATTTAACTCAGGTTAGCATTGATGCTAATATTAATCATCAGAATATTTTTCTTAGTTATTAGCAACATTTTTTTAATGAATGGAGTAAGTAATGACAGAACACATGCTAGTGAGGCCAAACATGATACTGATAGCATTCATGCTAACTTTAGCATTTTGGCTAATTTCACCTCATGTATTAATTTTAACAACATTAATGGTGCAAATATAGCTTCATCAACATGTTCTTGACTCTCCACAAGTTTTTGAGTACAATTTAGCTCAGGTTAGCATTGATGCTAATGTTAAGCATCAGAACGATTTTCTTACTTAATACCAATGTTTCATATACTGAATGGAATAAGTAATGACAGACAACATGCTAGTGATGCTCTACATGCTACAGATAGCATTCATGCTAACATTAGCATTTTGGCTAATTTGACCTTATGTAACATACTAAATGGTGCGAGAAAAGCTAAGTGAGCATGCTTCTGACTCCCCGCAAGTTAGTGACTACATTGCAGCTTTCTTTAGCATTATTGCTAATTTTTACCATCAGAACGCTTTATTAATCCGACGGGCAAGCTTTGGCAGGCCCTTTAAAATTTCTGCAGGAATTTTCTAGTTATTTATTATTCTTCCGTCACCGTTAATGCGGCTCGTACCGCTGCGTGCCCACCCACAAAAGTGGTATCAAATCGAGCGGCTCGGTGCCGAGAAGGGAGCTATTACTTTTGTTGGGATTCTGACTTAAAATGACGACAAAAATTAATAAAAACGAAAAAATTGGAGATTGAGGAACTCGCAGCATCAGTAACCTTTCTGTCTGAAACACACACACAGGACTCCTGATGGCTTACTGAAAAACTGTGTTTAACTCGCCCTCACAGGCATAAATATTGCCCTATTGGTCTAAAACTTGGTCAGAACATAGATACACATCCCTGCTCCCGTAAAATGTTTTCAAAAATTTTCTAGGGCTTATGGATTTTTGTCAGGGTCCTTCAGACTGGCGCTGGGTGTCTCCCAAGTATAGAAACGAGGGAGAAGAGGATTTTCCCGCTCTTTGTCTCCTCACAGCTGCGGGGCATTAATTACCATAGTAACGGGTTCCAGCCAGCGGCAGCCATTACTCTGAGAAACAGCAGAGAGTATTTCCTGTGACTATTGATATTTTGTTTAGATAAAATTATTATTTCTCTGAATTTTTCAGTGTGAAATGACATCCTTACTATGAAGGCTGAAAGATTTAGAGATTATGGACTGTTGTAATTTTTTTAATATTTTGTACCGTGAGTGAGAACATGTGCGCAGCTTCAGTCTCGGTCTGAAGCTCGTTAATCATTAACAGTGTCAATTAGCGGTGCGCTGCGATCGTTGTCTCTTGTTGCCAATAACCTGCATGTGCAGCTGGACTCACAGCGGCGGAGCTCGTCAAAATATATCAACACAATGAAGCTAATACTTGACGCAGATTGGCTACATCGAGGCTCACTGCAGTAAAAAAAGACATGGAGGATCAGACAGCCGGTAAAGCAGCGCACAGCTACAAACACTCACCCGGATTAGCATGACGGTCAGAAAGCTAATCAAATAACCTGTAAAATTATTTAAATCTTAGATCTGTGATGTAAGACGCTGGTTCTGCTCTTGAACCGCTGCTCGCTACAGGCAGTAACATTTAATATTTGGCACGGAGCCGCTTCTGCTCCACCTGTTAGTGACTCTGACCGAACCTCTTTATAGCTGCAGCATCTAACTAAAAAAATACATTTTACCTGCGTACTAAAACTTTCGCTGTCCTAACATGAGACAGATAATCTCTAAAAAATAATCGATCTCCTCCCTGTTCTGCCGGAAACAGTCAATCAGAACTAGCAGTAACCAGCTAGCCGCTATGCTAACAGGAAGTTTTCATTCAGTAACTCTGAAATGTTGATTGATCCTGTTTTTGCCTTTGAATGTTATGTTTTATACTTGAATTTTTTGTCAATGTTGAGAGGTGCAAGTAGGAGCTTAATCAACATTTTTCTGACTCTCCACAGGTTTTTGACTACTATTTAGCTCAGGTTAGCGTTGATGCTAATGTTGAGCATCAGAACACTTTTCTTACTTATTATCAATGTTTCATATACTGAATGTAGTAAGTAATGACAGACAACATGATAGTGATGCTCCACATGCTACTAATAGCAATCATGCTATTATTAGCATTTTGGCTAATTTTAGCTTATGCAACATACTCTAAATGGTGCGAGAAAAGCTAAGTGAGCATGCTTTTGACTCCCTGCAAGTTATTGACTACATTACAGCTTTCTTTAGCATTATTGCTAATTTTTACCATCAGAACGCTTTATTAATCCGACGGGCACACTTTGGCAGGCCCTTTAAAATTTCTGCGGAATTTTCTAGTTAGGGCCTGCCATTGCAATGCATAAGGAGAGCAGTGACTGACCTGCGAAGCAGGTCAGTCACTGCCTCCATGCATTTGCATGGCAGGCACTTACTGTTCTTCTGTCAATAGAATGTCTCTTTATTAGGGCCTGCCATTGCAATGCATAAGGAGAGCAGTGACTGACTTGCCAAGCAAGTCAGTCACTGCCTCCATGCATTTGCATGGCAGGCACTTATTGTTCTACACCTAATAGAATGTCTCTTTATCAGTGAGAATGCATTCAATGCATTCTCACTTATAGTGTTTCTGTTTTTCTTTATTATCAGTGAGAATGCATTCAATGCATTCTCACTTATAGTGATTCTGTTTTTCTTTATTATTATTATTATTATCAGTGAGAATGCATTCAATGCATTCTCACTTATAGTGATTCTGTTTTTCTTTATTATTATTATTATTATTATTATTATTATTCTGTCTTCCGTACGTTTTACAAAGTCCTACTACTTCCACTATCTTTCACTAATTGTGCTAATTTATATATCAAAACGTTCCGCTTCTTCTGGAGATTTATGCTATATCTTTTGGTAAACTTCACTATTGCACTTTTTGAAATAATTGCCCTTTTGTGCAAATTTATTGCCCCATTATTTCCTATGGTGGAATTCACTAACTGACGTCAGTTACTAGAGTGTGCACTCTAGTAACTGCCGTTTTTGAACTTTTTCAGCTTTTTCACAAACAAATTCATGCTGTTCATACATATTTCACTGTAGATAAATAATTTATACATCAAAATGTAGCCACTAGTGTCTACTTTATGGAATTATTACTATTATAGCTACAGGTCTTACTGTTTTTTGTCAAACTCTACTGGAGTACAGCCATGTCACAGGTTCTCCTATTCTTTCAATGTATTTTTCTCTTGTGCTCTGTTTTTATCTCTTTCTATTCATTATACTGGTTTGCTTTTCTGTTTAACTTCTGGTTCTACTGCTTTTAATATCTTTTACGCTTTTCTGCAATCTTTAGTCATTTTTAGCAATTCATGTATCAAAATGTTCTACTTCTTTTGACCCTTTATTCTCTTGGTTTTTCTCTGTTTTACTCCTTCAAATATTTCAAATAATTTTTTAATCTTATTGCTGTTTTACTATTCAATTGTTTCTACACTTTCAAGGTTTTCACTAATTTCCTTTTGCTTCAATTATGCTCTTTCTTAAGCTCTGTTTCACTTTTTGACTTTCACTTATTTCAGGATCCACTCAAACTTCTGCTTCTTCAGCTGAATTATGATGTACCTTCACTAAGTTTCACTAATTCATATATATATATATATATATATATATATATATATATATATATATATATATATATATATATATATATATACACAGACAAGTAACTGAAGTGGCTGAGGTCATTAAATCCTACCAATGGCTGGACAAAGCTGGACTCAAGGACAGCACAGAGGCTCTCATCCTGGCTGCACAGGAACAGGCCCTAAACACCAGAGCAATAGAGGCTCAGATCTACCACACCAGACAAGACCCAAGATGTAGATTGACCAAGGAGGCCCGTGTGACAGTCCAGCACATAACAGCAGGGCGCAAGATGCTGGCAGGGAAAGCATACATGGAACGACATAACCAGTTTGATATACTGTTTGATAACTTTCACTAATGCATGATATATATAGGCTATATATGTGTCTGTGTGTGTGAGTTTGTCTGAGTGTGTGTGCGCGCGTGAGTGTGTATGAGTGTGTGTGAGAGAGAATAAAATTCATCTTTCACTGTATCTTGCACAACATATAATACATTCAAATATTGTACCCCAACATGTTTAGTCATTATTAAATTTTTACTGTTCAACTGTTTAAATGTTTTTCATTTCTTCTTTCCTTCACTTCTTATGCTATTTTCACTGTTCAACTGTTTAAACTATTTTCATTTCTTCTGCTTTCCTTCACTTCTTATGCTATTTTTACTGTTCAACTTTTTAAACTATTTCCATTTCTTCTGCTTTCTTTCAATTCTTATGCTTCTCTCTACTTTTCTTGTTTTTACTGTTCCATTGTTTAAATTATTTCCATTTCTTCTGCTTTCTTTCACATCTTATGCTTCTCTCTACTTTTTCTTGTTTTTACTGTTCCACTGTTTAAACTATTTCCATTTCTTCTTTCTTTCACATCTTATGCTTCTCTCTACTTTTTCTTGTTTTTACTGTTCCACTGTTTAAACTATTTCCATTTCTTCTGCTTTCCTTCACTTCTTATGCTTCTCTCTACTTTTTCTTCTTTGCCATTAGTCTCTACTTTATGGAGTTATTAGTATTATTGCTACAGGTCTTACTGTTTGTTGTCAAACTCCTCTGGAGTACAGCCATGTCACAAGTTCTACTATTCTTTCAGTGTATTTTTCTCTTGTGCTCTCTTTTCATCTCTTTCTATGCATTGTGCTGGTCTACGTTTCTGTTTGTCTTTTGGTTCTACTGATGTTAATATCTTTTATGCTTTTCTGCAATCTTTAATCAATTTTAGCAATTCATATATAAAAATATTCTAATTCTTTTGACCCTTTATTTTCTTGGTTTTTCTCTGTTTTACTCCTTCAAATTTTTCCACTTATTTTTTTAAGCGTATTGCTGTTCAACTATTTATTTTTTTTCTACTATTTCTGGGTTTGCACTAATTTCCTTTTGGTTCAATTATGCTCTTTATTAAGCTCTGTTTTACTTTTTGACTGTTTAAACTATTTCCATTTCTTCTGCTTTCCTTCACTTCTTGTGCTATTTTTACTGTTCAACTGTTTAAACGTTTTTCATTTCTTCTGCTTTCCTTCACTCCTTATGCTATTTTTACTGTTCAACTCTTTAAACGTTTTTCATTTCTTCTGCTTTCCTTCACTTCTTATGCTTCTCTCTACTTTTTCTTGTTTTTACTGGTCCACAGTTAAAACTATTTCCATTTCTTCTGCTTTCCTTCACTTCTTATGCTTCTCTCTACTTTCTCTTTTTTTTACTGTTCCACTGTTTAAACTAATTCCATTTCTTCTGCTTTCCTTCACTTCTTATGCTATTTTTACTGTTCAACTGTTTAAAGGTTTTTCATTTTTTCTGCTTTCCTTCACATCTTATGCTTCTCTCTACTTTTTCTTGTTTTTACTGGTCCACTGTTTAAACTATTTCCATTTCTTCTGCTTTCCTTCACTTCTTATGCTTCTCTCTACCTTTTCTTGCATTTCTGCAGCTCACATTCTGCTAATATGCATTCTCACGGCTGTTTCGCAGGAACAGCTTTTTTTCTAGTCAGTGAGAATGCATTCAATGCATTCTCACTTATAGTGATTCTGTTTTTCTTTATTATTATTATTATTATTATTATTATTCTGTCTTCCGTACGTTTTACAAAGTCCTACTACTTCCACTATCTTTCACTAATTGTACTAATTTATATATCAAAACGTTCCGCTTCTTCTGGAGATTTATGCTATATCTTTTGGTAAACGTCACTATTGCACTTTTTGAAATAATTGCCCTTTTGTGCAAATTTATTGCCCCATTATTTCCTATGGTGGAATTCACTAACTGACGTCAGTTACTAGAGTGTGCACTCTAGTAACTGCCGTTTTTGAACTTTTTCAGCTTTTTCACAAACAAATTCATGCTGTTCATACATATTTCACTGTAGATAAATAATTTATACATCAAAATGTAGCCACTACTGTCTATTTTATGGAATTATTACTATTATAGCTACAGGTCTCACTGTTTTTTGTCAAACTCTACTGGAGTACAGCCATGTCACAGGTTCTCCTATTCTTTCAATGTATTTTTCTCTTGTGCTCTGTTTTTATCTCTTTCTATGCATTATACTGGTTTGCTTTTATGTTTAACTTCTGGTTCTACTGCTTTTAATTTTACGCTTTTCTGCAATGTTTAATCATATTTAGCAATTCATGTATCAAAATGTTCTACTTCTTTTGACCCTTTATTCTCTTGGTTTTTCTCTGTTTTACTCCTTCAAATATTTCAAATAATTTTTTAATCTTATTGCTGTTTGACTATTCAATTGTTTCTACAATTTCCAGGTTTTCACTAATTTCCTTTTGCTTCAATTATGCTCTTTCTTAAGCTCTGTTTCACTTTTTGACTTTCACTTATTTCAGGATCCACTCAAACTTCTGCTTCTTCAGCTGAATTATGATGTACCTTCACTAAGTTTCACTAATTCATATATATATATATATATATATATATTATATATATATATATATATATATATATATATATATATATATATATATACACAGACAAGTAACTGAAGTGGCTGAGGTCATTAAATCCTACCAATGGCTGGACAAAGCTGGACTCAAGGACAGCACAGAGGCTCTCATCCTGGCTGCACAGGAACAGGCCCTAAACACCAGAGCAATAGAGGCTCAGATCTACCACACCAGACAAGACCCAAGGTGTAGGTTGACCAAGGAGGCCCGTGTGACAGTCCAGCACATAACAGCAGGGTGCAAGATGCTGGCAGGGAAAGCGTACATGGAACGACATAACCAGTTTGATATACTGTTTGATAACTTTCACTAATGCATGATATATATAGGCTATATATGTGTCTGTGTGTGTGAGTTTGTCTGAGTGTGTGTGCGCGCGTGAGTGTGTATGAGTGTGTGTGAGAGAGAATAAAATTCATCTTTCACTGTATCTTGGACAACATATAATACATTCAAATATTGTACCCCAACATGTTTAGTCATTATTAAATTTTTACTGTTCAACTGTTTAAATGTTTTTCATTTCTTCTTTTCTTCACTTCTTATGCTATTTTCACTGTTCAACTTTTTAAACTATTTCCATTTCTTCTGCTTTCTTTCAATTCTTATGCTTCTCTCTACTTTTCTTGTTTTTACTGTTCCATTGTTCAAATTATTTCCATTTCTTCTGCTGTCCTTCACATCTTATGCTTCTCCCTACTTTTCTTGTTTTTACTGTTCCATTGTTCAAATTATTTCCATTTCTTCTGCTGTCCTTCACATCTTATGCTTCTCTCTACTTTTCTTGTTTTTACTGTTCCACTGTTTAAACTATGTCCATTTCTTCTGCTTTCCTTCACTTCTTATGCTTCTCTCTACTTTTTCTTCTTTGCCATTAGTCTCTACTTTATGGAATTATTAGTAATATTGCTACAGGTCTTACTGTTTGTTGTCAAACTCCTCTGGAGTACAGCCATGTCACAAGTTCTACTATTCTTTCAGTGTATTTTTCTCTTGTGCTCTCTTTTCATCTCTTTCTATGCATTGTGCTGGTCTACTTTTCTGTTTGTCTTTTGGTTCTACTGATGTTAATATCTTTTATGCTTTTCTGCAATCTTTAATCAATTTTAGCAATTCATATATAAAAATGTTCTGCTTCTTTTGACCCTTTATTTTCTTGGTTTTTCTCTGTTTTACTCCTTCAAATATTTCCACTTATTTTTTTAAGCGTATTGCTGTTCAACTATTTTTTTTTCTACTATTTCTGGGTTTGCACTAATTTCCTTTTGGTTCAATTATGCTCTTTATTAAGCTCAATTTTACTTTTTGACTTTTTGACTGTTTAAACTATTTCCATTTCTTCTGCTTTCCTTCACTTCTTGTGCTATTTTTACTGTTCAACTGTTTAAACGTTTTTCATTTCTTCTGCTTTACTTCACTTCTTATGCTATTTTTACTGTTCAACTGTTTAAACGTTTTTCATTTCTTCTGCTTTCCTTCACTTCTTATGCTTCTCTCTACTTTCTCTTGCTTTTACTGTTCCACTGTTTAAACTAATTCCATTTCTTCTGCTTTCCTTCACTTCTTATGCTATTTTTACTGTTAAACTGTTTAAAGGTTTTTCATTTCTTCTGCTTTCCTTCACATCTTATGCTTCTCTCTACTTTTTCTTGTTTTTACTGGTCCACTGTTTAAACTATTTCCATTTCTTCTGCTTTCATTCACTTCTTATGCTTCTCTCTACCTTTTCTTGCATTTCTGCAGCTGACATTCTGCTAATAAGCATTCTCACGGCTGTTTCGCAGGAACAGCTATTTTTCTAGTTATTATTATTATTATTATTCTGTCTTCCGTACGTTTTACAAAGTCCTACTACTTCCACTATCTTTCACTAATTGTACTAATTTATATATCAAAACGTTCCGCTTCTTCTGGAGATTTATGCTATATCTTTTGGTAAACTTCACTATTGCACTTTTTGAAATAATTGCCCTTTTGTGCAAATTTATTGCCCCATTATTTCCTATGGTGGAATTCACTAACTGACGTCAGTTACTAGAGTGTGCACTCTAGTAACTGCCGTTTTTGAACTTTTTCAGCTTTTTCACAAACAAATTCATGCTGTTCATACATATTTCACTGTAGATAAATAATTTATGCATCAAAATGTAGCCACTAGTGTCTACTTTATGGAATTATTACTATATTTGCTTCAGGTCTTACTGTTTTTTATCAAACTCTACTGGAGTACAGCCATGTCACAGGTTCTCCTATTCTTTCAATGTATTTTTTTCTTGTGCTCTGTTTTTATCTCTTTCTCTGCATTATACTGGTTTTCTTTTCTGTGTAACTTCTGGTTCTACTGCTTTTAATATCTTTTACGCTTTTCTGCAATCTTTAGTCATTTTTAGCAATTAATGTATCAAAATTTTCTACTTCTTTTGACCCGTTATTCTCTTGGTTTTTCTCTGTTTTACTCCTTCAAATATTTCAAATAATTTTTTAATCTTATTGCTGTTTTACTATACAATTGTTTCTACAATTTCCAGGTTTTCACTAATTTCCTTTTGCTTCAATTATGCTCTTTCTTAAGCTCTGTTTCACTTTTTGACTTTCACTTATTTCAGGATCCACTCAAACTTCTGCTTCTTCAGCTGAATTATGATGTACCTTCACTAAGTTTCACTAATTCATATATATATATATATATATATATATATATATATATATATATATATATATATATATATATATATATACACACAAAGACAAGTAACTGAAGTGGCTGAGATCATTAAATCCTACCAATTCCTGGACAAAGCTGGACTCAAGGACAGCACAGAGGCTCATCCTGGCTGCACAGGAACAGGCCCTAAACACCAGAGCAATAGAGGCTCAGATCTACCACACCAGACAATACCCAAGATGTAGATTGACCAAGGAGGCCCGTGTGACAGTCCAGCACATAACAGCAGGGTGCAAGATGCTGGCAGGGAAAGCGTACATGGAACGACATAACCAGTTTGATATACTGTTTGATAACTTTCACTAATGCATAATATATATAGGCTATATATGTGTCTGTGTGTGTGAGTTTGTCTGAGTGTGTGTGCGCGCGTGAGTGTGTAAGAGTGTGTGTGAGAGAGAATAAAATTCATCTTTCACTGTATCTTGCACAACATATAATACATTCAAATATTGTACCCCAACATGTTTAGTCATTATTAAATTTTTACTGTTCAACTGTTTAAATGTTTTTCATTTTTTCTTTCCTTCACTTATGCTATTTTTACTGTTCAATTGTTTAAACTATTTTCATTTCTTCTTCTTTCCTTCACTTCTTAGGCTATTTTTACTGTTCAACTTTTTAAACTATTTCCATTTCTTCTGCTTTCTTTCAATTCTTATGCTTCTCATTTCTTCTGCTTTCCTTCACATCTTATGCTTCTCTCTACCTTTTCTTGTTTTTACTGTTCCACTGTTTAAACCATTTCCATTTCTTCTGCTTTCCTTCACTTCTTATGCTTCTCTCTACTTTTTCTTGCATTTCTGCAGCTGACATTCTGCTAATATGCATTCTCACGGCTGTTTCGCAGGAACAGCTATTTTTCTAGTTATTATTATTATTATTATTATTATTCTGTCTTCCGTACGTTTTACAAAGTTCTACTACTTCCACTATCTTTCACTAATTGTACTAATTCATATATCAAAACGTTCAGCTTCTTCTGGAGATTTATGCTATATCTTTTGGTAATCTTCACTATTGCCCTTTTTGAAATAATTGCCCTTTTGTGCAATTTTTTGCCCCATTGAAATACATGGAGTTACATCCTAAAAATTCAAAATTTTTGAGCATTCACTGTGTTGTCATAATTTCACGTAGAAAACCCATTCAAACTTCAGCTTGTAGATACGCCCGTCATCTTATCTAAAGTGAAGACGGTACATCGATATCAATTACGGTTTGTCCACAACTTGTCTCCAAGCGACCTAAAGTTTTCGATTTTTCCAAAAGTTAGAGTGCGGCTCTCTGTCCGCTAGAGTGTGGGAGAGAGTGGATTTCTGACCGCCAAATAATTTCTAACTCGCTCTCACGGCCTCAAATATCGCCCGATTTGCCTGAAAGTCGGTCAGAACATAGATAACAAGTCCTGCTCCGGTAAAATGTTTTCAAAATTTGTCTAGGGTTTACGGTTTTTGTTCAGGAGCTTGTGATCGATGAAGCGGAACGAGGCTCAGAGGTATCTTCCTCCATGTATTTTGAAAAATGTCAGACCTGAGCCCACATCATCTTTCTCTCATCACTGTTAATACTGTGAGTGAGTTACAGATATGAAACTCGGGTATATCGGAGAAGACAAATAGCCCTTTCAGACGTTTCAAGCAGCGTTCAAATACATGCCACGGTTCCTGAACGGGAAGAAGTTGTTCGAAGGGGTTTTTCTGTGGGAAACTGGCTGCTTTGATCAGAGAATTCTCTCCCCTTCTGCCCGCAGCAGGTGCACTGAATTAATTACCATGGCAACGGAACACAGCAGAGCTGCTGCTTTTGTGACATTTTATTCCTCTGGTTTTTCTCTGTTTTAATCCTTCAAATATTTCTACTAATTGTTTAAGCTTATTGCTGTTTCACTATTCCATTTTTTCTACTATTTCTATGTTTGCACTAATTTCTTATTGTTTCAATTATGCACTTTCTTAAGCTTAGTTTCACTTTTAATTTTTCACTATTAAATTGTTTCAACCATTTCTGGGTTCGCAAAATTTTCTCTTGTGCCAATTATGCTTTTTCTTCAGCTCTGTTCCACTTTTTGACTTTTTTAAATTTCAGAACGTGAGTGAGAAGAACATGGACTGAATCTCATTAATCATTAACAGTGTCAAATAGCGGTGAGCGGCGATCGTTGTCGATCAGCTGCGTTTCATTTCTCAACCTGCTGTGCGGCTGCTCCCTGCACAGGAACCAACCCGAAGCGATCCTGAACTGCAAAGCACTGAGCGATGGGGAAGTTTGCGAGTTTGTGGCGGAAAATTGAAGCAGGACAAAATACATCAACACAACGAAGCTAATACGACACAAAAACAATGACGGAGTTTAGCTACATCGAGGCTCAGTGGAGCAAAAAAGACACGGAGGATCAGACAGCAGGTAAAGCGGCGCAGCCACAAACACTCACCGGATTAGCATGACGGTCAGAAAGCTAAACAAATAACCTGTAAAATGATTTAAATCTTCGAGCTGCGATGTAAGACGCTGGTTCTGCTCTTGAACCGCTGCTAGCTACAGGCAGTAATGTTTAATATCTGACACGGAGCCGCTTCTGCTCCAATCGTTATTGACTCTCTGACCGAACCTGTTTAAAGCTGCAGCATCTAACTAAAAAAATACATTTTACATACGTATTAAAACTTTCGCTGTCCTAACATGAGACAGATAATCTCTAAAAAATAATCGATCTCCTCCCTGTTCTGCATAATTACTCCGCTCAGTTAGAAACAGCCAATCAGAACTAGCAGTAACCAGCTAGCCGCTATGCTAACCGGAAGTTTTCATTGAGTTACTCTGGAATGTTTATTGATCCTGTTTTTGCCTTTGAATGTTACATTTTATACTTTAACTTTTTGGCAATGTTGAGAGGTGCAAGTAGGAGCTTAATCAAAATTTTTCTGACTCTCCACAGGTTTTTTACTACTATTTAGCTCAGTCTAGGCAGCTGTACTCTCACAAACGGGCTTAGAGAGGTCACAATGCATTGTGGGAGAATACATATTTCCTCTGATTATTCATATTTTGCTTACATAAAATAATTATTTCTCTGAATTTTTTAATGTGAATTAAAATACATAGTATGACGCTTGAAAATTTTCAAGAAAAAAACAATTACTGAGTGTCTTTAATTTTTTATTTCAGACCGTGAGTCAGGAGGACATGAGACAAGTTTATATAGTTGTCAGTCTGGTACTGAATTTCATTGAACAATGAGTTCAGCTGTTGACCGTTGCTGTGAATCAGATCAGCTACAGAAATGTGGTGATGGATCTGGCAGAAGCTTCAGTCATTAGCAACACAGGTATCTGTGGCTGTGTGGGTAGAGTCCTTCTCTTGCTATTGGCAGGTTGCAGGTTTTATTCCAGCTTCCACTAGTCACATGTTGCTGTGTCCCTGGGCAAGGCACCCAACCCCAAATTGCCTACCAAGCTGCATATGAATGTGATTGTTTGAGTGCCAATGGGTGAATGTGGCATCAGTGTAAAGCACTTTGAGTGGTCAGAAATGATTGGATGAAATGCTATATAAGTTTAGTCCATTTACCATTTAAAACCCATCAGTTCATGTAATACTGACATGCAATAAGCCATTTCAACAGTGTCAATCTATGCAATACAATTGATTACACTGCAGCTTTCTTTAGCATTACTGCTCATTTTTACCACCAGAACGTTTATTAAAAATCCGACGGGCACACATTGGCAAGCCCCGTAAAATTTCTGCAGGAATTCTCTAGTTTTGTACTGAATTCCGCTTATGCTAAATTTATGCTTTTTGATTATTTTTACTGTTCAAACTATTTCCATTTCTTCTGCTTTCCTTCACTTCTTATGCTATTTTTACTCTTCAACTTTTTATACTATTTTAATTTCTTCTGCTTTCCTTCAGTTCTTATGCTTCTCTCTACTTTTTCTTGTTTTTACTGGTCCACTGTTTAAACTATTTCCATTTCTTCTGCTTTCCTTCACGTCTTATGCTATTTTTACTGTTCAACTGTTTAAACTCTTTTCATTTCTTCTGCTTTCCTTCACTTCTTATGCTATTTTTACTGTTCAACTGTTTAAACTTTTTTAATTTCTTCTGCTTTCCTTCACTTCTTATGCTATTTTTACTGTTCAACTGTTTAAACTTTTTTAATTTCTTCTGCTTTCTTGCATTTCTGCAGCAGACATTCTGCTAATATGCATTCTCACGGCTGTTTCGCAGGAACAGCTATTTTTCTAGTTATTATTATTATTATTAGGGCCTGCCATGCAAATGCATGGAGGCAGTGACTGACCTGCAGGTCAGTCACTGCCTCCATGCATTTGCATGGCAGGCACTTACTGTTCTTCTGTCAATAGAATGTCTGTTTATTATTTATTATTCTTCCATCACCGTTAATGCGGCTCGTACCGCTGCGTGCCCACCCACAAAAGTGGTATCAAATCGTGCGGCTCGGTGCCGAGAAGGGAGCTATTACTTTTGTTGGGATTCTGACTTAAAATGACGACAAAAATTAATAAAAACGAAAAAATTGGAGATTGAGGAACTCGCAGCATCAGTAACCTTTCTGTCTGAAACACACACACAGGACTCCTGATGGCTTACTGAAAAACTGTGTTTAACTCGCCCTCACAGGCATAAATATTGCCCTATTGGTCTAAAACTTGGTCATAACATAGATACACATCCCTGCTCCCGTAAAATGTTTTCAAAAATTTCCTAGGGCTTATGGATTTTTGTCAGGGTCCTTCAGACTGGCGCTGGGTGTCTCCCAAGTATAGAAACGAGGGAGAAGAGGATTTTCCCGCTCTTTGTCTCCTCACAGCTGCGGGGGATTAATTACCATAGTAACGGGTTCCAGCCAGCGGCAGCCATTACTCCGAGAGACAGCAGAGAGTATTTCCTGTGACTATTGATATTTTCTTTAGATAAAATTATTATTTCTCTGAATTTTTCAGTGTGAAATGACATCCTTAGTATGAAGGCTGAAAGATTTAGACAAATAAACTATTATAGACTGTCTTTATTTTTTTAATATTTTGTACCGTGAGTGAGAACATGTGCGCAGCTTCAGTCTCGGTCTGAAGCTCGTTAATCATTAACAGTGTCAATTAGCGGTGCGCTGCGATCGTTGTCTCTTGTTGCCAATAACCTGCATGTGCAGCTGGACTCACAGCGGCGGAGCTCGTCAAAATATATCAACACAATCAAGCTAATACTTGACGCAGATTGGCTACATCGAGGCTCACTGCAGTAAAAAAAGACATGGAGGATCAGACAGCCGGTAAAGCAGCGCGCAGCTACAAACACTCACCCGGATTAGCATGACGGTCAGAAAGCTAATCAAATAACCTGTAAAATTAATTACTCCGCTCAGCCGGAAACAGTCAATCAGAACTAGCAGTAACCAGCTAGCCGCTATGCTAACAGGAAGTTTTCATTGAGTTACTCTGGAGTGTTTATTGATCCTGTTTTTGCCTTTGAATGTTATATTTTATACTTGAATTTTTTGACAATGTTGAGAGGTGCAAATAGGAGCTTAATCAACATTTTTCTGACTCTCCACAGGTTTCTGACTACTATTTAGCTCAGTATATGCAGCTGTACTATCACAAACGGGCTCAGAGAGGTCACAATGCATTGTGGGAAGAATACATATTTCCTGTGATTATTCATATTTTGCTTGCATAAAATTATTATTTCTCTGAATTTTTGAATGTGAATTAAAATACTTAGTATGACGCTTGAAAATTTTCAAGAAAAAAACAATGACTTCTTTATTTATTTATTTTTTTTATTTCAGACCGTGAGTCAGGAGGACATGTCCAAAGTTTATATAGATGTCAGTCTGGTACTGAATTTCATTGAACAATGAGTTCAGCTGTTGATTGTTGCTGTGAATCAGATCAGCCACAGAAATGTGGTGATGGATCTGGCAAAAGCTTCAGTCATTAGCAACGCGGGCAACTGTGGCTTTCAATTGGAAGGTTACAGGTTAGACTCCTGCTTTCTCCAGCACATGTTACTGTGCCCCTGGGCAAGGCACCCAATCTCAAATAGCCTACTAAGCTGCATATCAGTGTGTGAATGTGGGACTAGCCTGAAGCATTTTGATTTGTCAGAAATAGTCAAATAAATTGCTATAAGTTCAGTCTATTTACCATTTAAAACCCATCAGTTTTGTAATACTGATTTGCAATAAGCCATTTCTACAGTATTAATCTATGCACTGCCATAGGTACGGCTATAGTATTAACAGTCTAAATCACATTTTACAACTGGCTTGTGGAAGCCAGAGCATTAGCATTTTTAGACTACAATTTAGCTCAGGTTAGCATTGATGCTAATGCTGAGCATCAGAATGCTTTTCTTATTTATTACCAATGTTTCATATACTGAATGTAGTAAGTAATGACAGACAACATGATAGTGATGCTCCACATGCTACTAATAGCAATCATGCTATTATTAGCATTTTGGCTAATTTTGGCTTATGCAACATACTAAATGGTACGAGTGCAGCTTAGTGAACATGCTTCTGACTCCCTGCAGGTTATTGACTACATTGCATTTTTCTTTAGCATTAATGCAAATTTTTTTAGCATCATATCGCTGCGTCCGATCCGACGGGCACACTTTGGCAGGCCCTTCAAAATTTCTGCGGAATTTTCTAGTTATTTATTATTCTTCCGTCACCGTTAATGCGGCTCGTACCGCTGCGTGCTCACCCACAAAAGTGGTATCAAATCGAGCGGCTCGACGCCGAGAAGGGAGCTATTACTTTTATTGGGGATCGGAGTTACGACGGCGACGTAAAAAGCGAAAAACGAGCGAAATTTCCAACTGCCAAAACCTTAGAGTGTAACTGAAATCAACTGCCGTTTTTTAGAGTGAGAAACAGAGTGGAATTTTGACCCAAAGATAATTTTGAAATCGCTCTTATGCCTTCAAAAATTGCTCTATTGGTATGAAAGTCGGTCATGACATAGATAAATTTGTCTGCTCCGGTAAAATGTTTTCGAAATTTCCCTAGGTCTGACAGTTTTCTGTCCAGGTGCTTCAGAGTAAAGTTTTGGGAAGGGCCAACTGACGCTGCTCCTCTGTGTAATAGTCTCTCCCCTGAGCACAGCTGTCAGTTGCCAGTGAAGATTCATCACCATGGCAACAGAATTCTGGCCTCACCTGACTGGCTTTTTTCAGACAGTGATTTAAAAAGTGAACTTTGTCTCCCCCTGTGTCTGACTTTAGTGATGCAGCTTCTGCCTGCAGTGATCTAACATGGCAGATCACTAAAATATTACAGAGGAGGGTTGAGATGTTATTTAGAACTACTTGCTGAATGGATTAAGTCAATGACAGACAACATTCATACCTGACATATGGTCATCTCTATAGTTCCAACTATGGCAAACACTCAGTTAAAACAGAGGAGTAGAATATAACTGGTTTAACACAACCACTGCTACACATTGGATCAGTGTTGCTATTTAAAATGGTGCTCAATGAAAATTTCAAAATAAAATCAACTGACTGATTTTTGACTGACTGATTTTTGACCATTTTTACATAATGCAGTTGCTCTATTGGTGATTAAATAACTGGTGTTATCAAACCACTGTGACACACTGGATAAGTGTGGCCATTTAAAATGGCACATACTGAAAATTTCAAAATAAAAGCCTTGACCATTTTAACATCAACTATTGGTCTTTTAGGCTTTACATGACTGGTTTAATAAAACCGCTGTTGCATTGAATTAGTGTGTTAATTTAAAATGAAGCTTACTGAATTTTCAAAATAAAAGCTTGCATATGCGTCTCACGTCCGTGCACTGCCATAGGTGGTGCAATAATGTTAGCCATTTTTCTTTTCTATCTCAGTATGCTGCCACCAGCATTTAGGCTAACATTAGCATATTTGATAAGTTTAGCTTATGCTTTAACTTTAACATGATGATCAGTGCAAGTACAGCTTCATCAACATGTTTCTGACTCTCCACAGGTTTTTGACTACAAGTTAGCTCAGGTTAGCATTGATGCTAATATTAAGCATCAGAATATTTTTCTTAGTTATTAGCAACATTTTGTATAATGAATGGTGTAAGTAATGACAGACAACATGCTAGTGATGCTCTACATGCTACTGTTAGCATTCATGCTAACATAGGCATTTTTGCTAATTTTAGCTTATGCAACATACTAATTGGTATGAGAAGAGCTTAGTCAACATTCTTCTGACTCCCTGTGGGTTATTGACTTTATTGCAGCTTTCTTTAGCATTATTGCTAATTTTTACCATCAGAACGCTTGATTAATCCGACGGGCACACTTTGGCAGGCCCTTCAAAATTTCTGCAGGAATTTTCTAGTTAGGGCCTGCCATTGCAATGCATAAGGAGAGCAGTGACTGACCTGCGAAGCAGGTCAGTCACTGCCTCCATGCATTTGCATGGCAGGCACTTATTGTTCTACACCTAATAGAATGTCTCTTTATTATTCCATATTTTTCTTCCGTCACCGTTAATGCGGCTCGTACCGCTGCGTGCCCACCCACAAAAGTGGTATCAAATTGAGCGGCTCGTGCCCGGGAAGGGAGCTATTACTTTTGTTGGGATTCTGACTTAAAATGACGACAAAAATTAATAAAAACGAAATAAAAACGAAAAAATTGGAGATTGAGGAACTCACAGCATCAGTAACCTTTCTGTCTGAAACACACACACAGGACTCCTGATGGCTTACTGAAAAACTGTGTTTAACTCGCCCTCACAGGCATAAATATTGCCCTATTGGTCTAAAACTTGGTCAGAACATAGATACACATCCCTGCTCCCGTAAAATGTTTTCAAAAATTTTCTAGGGCTTATGGATTTTTGTCAGGGTCCTTCAGACTGGCGCTGGGTGTCTCCCAAGTATAGAAACTAGGGAGAAGAGGATTTTCCCGCTCTTTGTCTCCTCACAGCTGCGGGGCATTAATTACCATAGTAACGGGTTCCAGCCAGCGGCAGCCATTACTCTGAGAGACAGCAGAGAGTATTTCCTGTGACTATTGATATTTTGTTTAGATAAAATTATTATTTCTCTGAATTTTTCAGTGTGAAATGACATCCTTAGTATGAAGGCTGAAAGATTTAGACAAATAAACTATTATGGACTGTCTTTATTTTTTTAATATTTTGTACCGTGAGTGAGAACATGTGCGCAGCTTCAGTCTCGGTCTGAAGCTCGTTAATCATTAACAGTGTCAATTAGCGGTGCGCTGCGATCGTTGTCTCTTGTTGCCAATAACCTGCATGTGCAGCTGGACTCACAGCGGCGGAGCTCGTCAAAATATATCAACACAATGAAGCTAATACTTGACGCAGATTGGCTACATCGAGGCTCACTGCAGTAAAAAAAGACATGGAGGATCAGACAGCCGGGAAAGCAGCGCTGTACTCTCACAAACGGGCTCAGAGGTCACAATGCATTGTGGGAAGAATACATATTTCCTGTGATTATTCATATTTTGCTTGCATAAAATTATTATTTCTCTGAATTTTTGAATGTGAATTAAAATACTTAGTATGACGCTTGAAAATTTTCAAGAAAAAAACAATGACCTCTTTATTTATTTTTTTTATTTCAGACCGTGAGTCAGGAGGACATGTCCAAAGTTTATATAGATGTCAGTCTGGTACTGAATTTCATTGAACAATGAGTTCAGCTGTTGATTGTTGCTGTGAATCAGATCAGCCACAGAAATGTGGTGATGGATCTGGCAAAAGCTTCAGTCATTAGCAACACGGGCAACTGTGGCTTTCAATTGGAAGGTTACAGGTTAGACTCCTGCTTTCTCCAGCACATGTTACTGTGCCCCTGGGCAAGGCACCCAATCTCAAATAGCCTACTAAGCTGCATATCAGTGTGTGAATGTGGGACTAGCCTGAAGCAATTTGATTTGTCAGAAATAGTCAAATAAATTGCTATAAGTTCAGTCTATTTACCATTTAAAACCCATCAGTTTATGTAATACTGATTTGCAATAAGCCATTTCTACAGTGTTAATCTATGCACTGCCATAGGTACGGCTATAGTATTAACAGTCTAAATCACATTTTACAACTGGCTTGTGGAAGCCAGAGCATTAGCATTTTTAGACTACAATTTAGCTCAGGTTAGCGTTGATGCTAATGCTGAGCATCAGAATGCTTTTCTTATTTATTACCAATGTTTCATATACTGAATGTAGTAAGTAATGACAGACAACATGATAGTGATGCTCCACATGCTACTAATAGCAATCATGCTATTATTAGCATTTTGGCTAATTTTGGCTTATGCAACATACTAAATGGTAGAGTGCAGCTTAGTGAACATGCTTCTGACTCCCTGCAGGTTATTGACTACATTGCATTTTTCTTTAGCATTAATGCAAATTTTTTTAGCATCATATTGCTGCATCCAATCCGACGGGCACACTTTGGCAGGCCCTTCAAAATTTCTGCGGAATTAGGGCCTGCCATTGCAATGCATAAGGAGAGCAGTGACTGACTTGCGAAGCAAGTCAGGCACTGCCTCCATGCATTTGCATGGCAGGCACTTATTGTTCTACACCCAATAGAATGTCTCTTTATTATTAGGGCCTGCCATTGCAATGCATAAGGAGAGCAGTGACTGACTTGCGAAGCAAGTCAGTCACTGCCTCCATGCATTTGCATGGCAGGCACTTCTTATTCTACACCCAATAGAACACTTAAAAACCTTTATTATTTTTATTATATATTTATTCTTCCGTCACCGTTAATGCGGCTCGTACCGCTGCGTGCCCACCCACAAAAGTGGTATCAAATCGAGCGGCTCGGCGCCGAGAAGGGAGCTATTACTTTTATTGGGGATCGGAGTTACGACGGCGACGTAAAAAGCGAAAAACGAGCAAAATTTCCAACTGCCGAAACCTTAGAGTGTAACTGAAATCAACTGCCGTTTTTTAGAGTGAGAAACAGAGTGGATTTTTGACCCAAAGGTAATTTTGAAATCGCTCTCATGCCTTCAAAAATTGCTCTATTGGTATGAAAGTCGGTCATGACATAGATAAATATGTCTGCTCCGGTAAAATGTTTTCGAAATTTCTCTAGGGCTCACGGTTTTCTGTCCAGGTGCTTCAGAGTAAAATTATGGGAAGGGGTAACTGACGTCGATTCCTCTATATTAGATACAATCTGCGCTGCACTTCACTCCCCCAGCTGACAGTTGGAACTTAGGATTGATCACCATGGCAACAGAAGACAGAGAAAGGCAGAGCTTCTGCTTTGGACTACAAACCGGCCATATTAACTGTAGTTCTATCTACGGCCATGACTCAGAATGTCAGAATTTACAACATGGCGGAACTGTCTGTTACTGCAGAGGAGGACTTGGCTGGTATACAGAACTACTTGTGTTTTGAGCATTATATAACTGATTTAACCCCATCAATATTACATATCGAATTAGTGTTGCCATTTCAAATTAAGCTTAAAGAAAATTTCAAAATAAAAGCCTTGACCATTTTTCATCATGTATTTGCTCTTTTGGGCATTAGATAACTGCTTATGAAAACCACTGTTACAAATGCAATGAGTGTTGCCATTTCAAATGAAGCTTATGAAAAATTTCAAAATAAAAGCCTTGACCATTTTTTCTTCATGTAATTGCTCTTTTGGGCATTAGATAACTGTTTAAGACAACTACTGTTACAATTGGGATTAGTGTTGCCATTTCAAATGAAGCTTACTGAAAATTTCAAAATAAAAGCTTCATTAATGCCCTCCAGTAAGTGCACCACCACAGCCAGTGCAATTATATTAGCTCTAATTATATTATCCCGTTTATTTATTAGCTTTATTAGCTTTTTCACTCAAGTTATGACACTGGCTTTCCTAAGCCAGTGCCATAAGCCTTTAACTACCCACTCAACTATTTGGTTGAACACATTTTAGTTGTCTATATCTCAATATGAGGAGAGCCTAACTTAGCTTAACGTGATTGAGCCATCTCTGCCACTTGCTTGAAGTACGATATGCTAAAGAAATTGACTAGAGGGCGCTGTTTCCTTAAATAGTAATAGTTTTTCTTCCCCTCTCCATTCAGGAAGTCAGAAACACAAAACTATGTCACAAATATTGACTTTTTGTGGTAAAACTTTGAAAAGTAGGAATAATTTTCTGTCATATGATAGTATTATAGACATTAATAAACAGAATTATGATACTTGATACCACCTATAAAGCTAAATTAAAGGTTTAATAATTTTTTAAAAACATGCTCAACCAAACGGTTGAGATGTCACTTAATGTTAAATGTAGCAAATTAAGCTAATGTAGTTGAAATTTATTTTTTTGGTATGAAATCTGAAGTAATTTTCATCCATTGGTGTAAAAATGAAACAATAATTGTTATTACAGTGTTATACACTAAGAATAATTATAACATTATCTTACAAAATCATGTTTGTGACTTTCTGAGTTGATATTAGCAAATATGATAAAATTTTAGAATAAATGTGGGGAAATCATCATTTTCTCTACTACTAACTAATTTCAACTTTTCAATCACCACTAACTAGATTTACGCTAAATCCTTCTATGTTGCGAGACCATGCAGCCTTCTTGCCCTTGTACCAAAAAATCCTCAAGAATCTGATGGTGATCTGAGTGATAATGACCAAGAAGTTCCCTTGGAGCAGCCAAATGACAACGCCGACCCAAGTTACACCTCAGGCTCCAACAAAAGCACAAGAAGACTCTGGAACCAGGAAGACATTGATGAGTTCCAGGCTCTTAATTCAACATTTGAACCCTCTGAAGCTGTGCCCTAAGCCTAACCTACCCCTAACCCTTGATCTGGAGTGAGAATGCATAGCCTTTGAGGTACCCGAAGGGGCTGAGAACCATTCGTGGGGAACCCACAGCCTCAAAGAATGAATCACCTACCTAAACCTACCCCTTTCAGTATTTCAAAATGCTCTTCACTAATGAGATGATTGAATATATCACACATCACACCAATTTGTACTCTGCTCAAGAGCTGGGGGATTCAATCAAAACTAGGCCTGATGAAATAGAGCATTTCCTAGAGATACTTCTTTTTATGGGTGTTTTCAATGTCCCATCACTGGAGGACGACTGGCACCATGAATCACCTGATTGCTGACACTGACTGAAGATAGGAAAATTAAAAATGCAATATTACCTTGTTCGACACCATGTTTTTCTTGGTTGAAATTTAAACCAGTGTTTTGTGGCATTTTGACAGAAATAAACTGTACCCAATGCCCCAGACATTTTTTGTTGCTTATTTCTTTATAAATTAGTATTTTATTTTAATTTTTATACTGTAATTGGTAATTTCTTAGTTCATGTACTATATACAATTAAGTGACATTTCAACCAAATGGTAGAGATGAACTTTAACCATAAAGGACATCTCAACCGTTTGGTAGAGATCAGTATTTCCAAAACCACAAGGTCTTTTGAAAAATGTTTTTTTGATTATGTTTATGAATCACGTTAGGGTAAAAGAAATGCAAAAAAAAAAAAAAAACCAGGTTTTTTTCTAGGTGTGGTAGTTAAAGGGATAACTTGAGAGAAATGCTAATGCTCTGGCTTGTGCATTAGCATTTCAACTGATATAAGCTTTTAGCCAATTTTCTTACTTATTAGCCATGTTTAGTACACTAAATGGACTGAGTCAATGACAGACAACATGCTAGTGTTGCATCACATGCTACTGACAGCAATCAAACTAATATTAGCATTTTAGCTAATTCCACCTTATGCATTAATTTTAACACTAATTTTTACCATCAGAATGCTTTGTTAAAAATCCGACGGGCACACTTTGGCAGGCCCTTCAAAATTTCTGCAGGAATTTTCTAGTTATTATTATTGGGGCCTGCCACTGCAATGCATAAGGAGAGCAGTGACTGACCTGCGAAGCAGGTCAGTCACTGCCTCCATGCATTGCATGGCAGGCACCTATTATTCTACACCTAATAGAACGCCTCTTTATTAGGGCCTGCCATTGCAATGCATAAGGAGAGCAGTGACTGACTTGCGAAGCAAGTCAGTCACTGCCTCCATGCATTTGCATGGCAGGCACTTCTTATTCTACACCCAATAGAATGTCTGTTTATTATTATTATAACATCTTCTTCCATTACCGTTAATGCGGCTCGTACCGCTGTGTCTCCACCCACAAAAGTGGTATCAAATCGAGCGGCTCATGCCCGGGAAGGGAGCTATTACTTTTATTGGGGATCGGACTTACGACGGCGACGTAAAAAGCGAAAAAACGAGCGAAATTTCCAACTGCCGAAACGCAGAGTGTAACTGAAATCAACTGCCGCTTTTTTAGAGTGAGAAACAGAGTGGAATTTTGACCCAAAGATCATTTTGAAATCGCTCTCATGCCTTCAAAAATTGCTCTATTGGTATGAAAGTCGGTTATGACATAGATAAATTTGTCTGCTCCGGTAAAATGTTTTCGAAATTTCTCTAGGGCTTACGGTTTTCTGTCCAGGTGCTTCAGAGTAAAATTATGGGAAGGGGTAACTGACGTCGATCCCTCTATATTAGATACAATCTGCCCTGCACTTCACTCCCCCAGCTGACAGTTGGAATTTAGGATTGATCACCATGGCAACAGAAGACAGAGAAAGGCAGAGCTTCTGCTTTGGACTACAAACCGGCCATATTAACTGTAGTTCTATCTACGGCCATGACTCAGAATGTCAGAATTTACAACATGGCGGAACTGTCTGTTACTGCAGAGGAGGACTTGGCTGGAATACTGAACTACTTGTGTTTTGAGCATTATATAACTGATTTAACCCCATCAATGTTACATAATGAATTAGTGTTGCCATTTCAAATTAAGCTTAAAGAAAATTTCAAAATAAAAGCCTTGACCATTTTTTTTCATCATGTATTTGCTCTTTTGGGCATTAGATAACTCTTTAAGTCAACTACTGTTACAATTGGGATTAGTGTTGCCATTTCAAATGAAGCTTATGAAAAATTTCAAAATAAAAGCCTTGACCATTTTTTCATCATGTAACTGCTCTTTTGGGCATTAGATAACTGTTTAAGAAAACTACTGTTACAATTGGGATTAGTGTTGCCATTTCAAATGAAGCTTTCTGAAAATTTCAAAATAAAAGCCTCAGTAATGCCCTCCAGTAAGTGCACCACCACAGCCAGTGCAATTATATTAGCTCTAATTATATTGCAATAAGAAATATTTCAATAATTTGAAATAAATCTTTCTGCCAGCATTTAGGCTAAAATTAAAATATTGGCTAATTTTACACACTGGATAAGTGTGGCTATCTGACGGGCACACATTTTGAACCTTACTGAAATTTTCAAAATAAAAGCCTTGAACATTTTTAAATCAACTATTGGTCTTTTGAGCTTTACATTACTGGTTTAACCAAACCACTGCTACACATTGAATTAGTGTGGTCATTTAAAAAGAAGCTTACTGAAAGTTTCAAAATAAAAGCTTGCATATTCATCTCATGTCATTGCACCGCCATAGGTGGTGCAATAATTTTAAACTACTTTTTCTTTTCATCCTCGGGATGCCAGCATTTAGGCTAACATTAGCATATTGGATAAGTTTAGCTTATGCTTTAATTTTGACATGATGATTAGTGCAAGTACAGCTTCATCAACATGTTTCTGACTCTCCACAGGTTTTTGACTACAATTTAACTCAGGTTAGCATTGATGCTAATATTAATCATCAGAATATTTTTCTTAGTTATTAGCAACATTTTTTTAATGAATGGAGTAAGTAATGACAGAACACATGCTAGTGAGGCCAAACATGATACTGATAGCATTCATGCTAACTTTAGCATTTTGGCTAATTTCACCTGATGTATTAATTTTAACAACATTAATGGTGCAAATATAGCTTCATCAACATGTTCTTGACTCTCCACAAGTTTTTGAGTACAATTTAGCTCAGGTTAGCATTGATGCTAATGTTAAGCATCAGAACGATTTTCTTACTTAATACCAATGTTTCATATACTGAATGGAATAAGTAATGACAGACAACATGCTAGTGATGCTCTACATGCTACAGATAGCATTCATGCTAACATTAGCATTATGGCTAATTTGACCTTATGTAACATACTAAATGGTGCGAGAAAAGCTAAGTGAGCATGCTTCTGACTCCCCGCAAGTTAGTGACTACATTGCAGCTTTCTTTAGCATTATTGCTAATTTTTACCATCAGAACGCTTTATTAATCCGACGGGCAAACTTTGGCAGGCCCTTCAAAATTTCTGCAGGAATTTTCTAGTTAGGGCCTGCCATTGCAATGCATAAGGAGAGCAGTGACTGACTTGCGAAGCAAGTCAGTCACTGCCTCCATGCATTTGCATGGCAGGCACTTATTGTTCTACACCTAATAGAATGTCTCTTTATTTATTTCTTTATTTTTCTTCCATTACCGTTAATGCGGCTCGTACCGCTGCGTGCCCACCCACAAAAGTGGTATCAAATCGTGCGGCTCGGCGCCGAGAAGGGAGCTATTACTTTTGTTGGGGATCGGAGTTACGACGGCGACGTAAAAAGCGAAAAAACGAGCGAAATTTCCAACTGCCGAAACGCAGAGTGTAACTGACATCAACTGCCGTTTTTTAGAGTGAGAAACAGAGTGGAATTTTGACCCAAAGATCATTTTGAAATCGCTCTCTTGCCTTCAAAAATTGCTCTATTGGAATGAAAGTCGGTCATGACATAGATAAATTTGTCTGCTCCGGTAAAATGTTTTCGAAATTTTTCTAGGGCTTACGGTTTTCTGTCCAGGTGCTTCAGAGTAAAATTATGGGAAGGGGTAACTGACGTCGATCCCTCTATATTAGATACAATCTTCCCTGCACTTCACTCCCCCAGCTGACAGTTGGAATTTAGGATTGATCACCATGGCAACAGAAGCCAGAGGAAGGCAGAGCTTCTGCTTTGGACTACAAACCGGCCATATTAACTGTAGTTCTATCTACGGCCATGACTCAGAATGTCAGAATTTACAACATGGCGGAACTGTCTGTTACTGCAGAGGAGGACTTGGCTGCTATTTAGAACTACTTGTGTTTTGAGCATTATATGACTGATTTAACACAATTACTCTTACAAATGGGATTAGTGCAACCATTTCAAATTAAGCTTAAAGAAAATTTCAAAATAAAAGCTTCAATAATCCTCTCAGATTAGTAATATTAGCTGTTGGGTTCAGCTGTTGCACTATTGCAGTGTATTAGATCAGCTATAGAACTATGGTGTTGGATCTGGCAAGAGCTTCAATCATTAACAATTGATGATGAACAGTGTAAGACCCATCAGTTTGTGTAATATTGACTTTAAATAGGCCATTTCAACCCTGTGAGTCTGTGCACTGCCATAGGTAGGGTGATAGTATTGGCATTATATTTGTGATTATAGAACTTGCTTGTGGAAACTAGAGCAATAACATTTTTTGGACAACAATTTAACTTTGCCTAGCATTGATGCTAATATTAAGCATCAGAACACTTTTCTTACTTATTAGCAACATTTCGTATAATGAATGGACTAAGTAATGACAGACAACATGCTAGTGATGCTCTACATGCTACGGATGGCATTGATGCCAACATTAGCATTTTGGGTAATTTCACCTTATGCATTAATTTTAACAACATTAATGGTGCAAGTATAGCTTCATCAACATGTTTTTGACTCTCCACAGGTTTTTGACTACAATTTAGCTCAGGTTAGCATTGATGCTAATGTGAAGCTTCAGAGTGATTTCATTACTTAATACCAATGTTTCAAATACTGAATGGAATAAATAATGACAGACCACATGCTTGTGATGCTTTACATGCTATTGATAGCATTCATGCTAACATTAGCATTTTGGCTAATTTTAGCTCATGCAACATACTAAATGGTACGAGAAGAGCTTAGTCAAAATGCTTCTGACTCCCCGTAGGTTAATGACCACATTGCAGCTTTCTTTAGCATTATTGCTAATTTCTAGCATGCGAACGTTTAGTAAAAATCCGACGGGCACACTTTGGCAGGCCCTTTAAAATTTCTGCAGGAATTTTCTAGTTAGGGCCTGCCATTGCAATGCATAAGGAGAGCAGTGACTGACTTGCGAAGCAAGTCAGTCACTGCCTCCATGCATTTGCATGGCAGGCACTTATTGTTCTACACCCAATAGAATGTCTCTTTATTTATTTCTTTATTTTTCTTCCATTACCGTTAATGCGGCTCGTACCGCTGCGTGCCCACCCACAAAAGTGGTATCAAATCGAGCGGCTCGGCGCCGAGAAGGGAGCTATTACTTTTGTTGGGGATCGGAGTTACGACGGCGACGTAAAAAGCGAAAAACGAGCGAAATTTCCAACTGCCGAAACGTAGAGTGCAACTGACATCAACTGCCGCTTTTTTAGAGTGAGAAACAGAGTGGAATTTTGACCCAAAGGTAATTTTGAAATCGCTCTCATGCCTTCAAAAATTGCTCTATTGGTATGAAAGTCGGTCATGACATAGATAAATTTGTCTCCTCCGGTAAAATGTTTTCGAAATTTCTCTAGGTCTTACAGTTTTCTGTCCAGGTGCTTCAGAGTAAAATTATGGGAAGGGGTAACTGACGTCGATCCCTCTATATTAGATACAATCTGCCCTGCACTTCACTCCCCAGCTGACAGTTGGAATTTAGGATTGATCACCATGGCAACAGAAGACAGAGAAAGAAAGAGCTTCTGCTTTGGACTACAAACCGGCCATATTAACTGTAGTTCTATCTACGGCCATGACTCAGAATGTCAGAATTTACAACATGGCGGAACTGTCTGTTATTGCAGAGGAGGACTTGGCTGCTATTTAGAACTACTTGTGTTTTGAGCATTATATAACTGATTTAACACAATTACTCTTACAAATTGGATTAGTGCGGCCATTTCAAATGAAGCTTAATAAAAATTTCAAAATGAAAGCTTCAATAATCCTCTCAGATTAGTAATATTAGCTGTTGGGTTCAGCTGTTGCACTATTGCAGTGAATTAGATCAGCTATAGAACTATGGTGTTGGATCTGGCAAGAACTTCAATCATTAACAATTGATGATGAACAGTGTAACACCCATCAGTTTGTGTAATACTGACTTTAAATAGGCCATTTTAACCGTGTAAGTCTGTGTACTGCCATAGGTAGGGTGATAGTATTGGCATTATATTTCTGATTATAGAACTGGCTTGTGGAAACTAGAGCAATAACATTTTTGGTCTACAATTTAAATTAGCCTAGCATTGATGCTAATATTAAGCATCAGAACACTTTTCTTACTTACTAGCAACATTTCGTATAATGAATGGAGTAAGTAATGACAGACAACATGCTAGTGATGCTCTACATGCTACTGATAGCATTGATGCCAACATTAGCATTTTGGCTAATTTCACCTCATGCATTAAGTTTAACAACATTAATGATGCAAGTACAGCTTCATCAACATGTTTTTGACTCTCCACAGGTTTTTGACTACAATTTAGCTCAGGTTAGCATTGATGCTAATATTAAGCATCAGAATATTTTTCTTAGTTATTAGCAACATTTTGTATAATGAATGGAGTAAGTAATGACAGACAACATGCTAGAGATACAAAACATGATACTGATAGCATTCATGCTAACATTAGCATTTTGGCTAATTTTAGCTTATGCAACATACTAATTGGTACGAGAAGAGCTTAGTCAACATGCTTCTGACTCCCCGCAGGTTATTGACTCCATTGCAGCTTCCTTTAGCATTATTGCTAATTTTTACCATCAGAACGCTTTATTAAAAATCCGACGGGCACACTTTGGCAGGCCCTTTAAAATTTCTGCAGGAATTTTCTAGTTATTATTTATTATTCTTCCGTCACCGTTAATGCGGCTCGTACCGCTGCGTGCCCACCCACAAAAGTGGTATCAAATCGAGCGGCTCGTGCCCGGGAAGGGAGCTATTACTTTTATTGGGGATCGGAGTTACGACGGCGACGTAAAAAAGCGAAAAACGAGCAAAATTTCCAACTGCCGAAACCTTAGAGTGTAACTGAAATCAACTGCCGTTTTTTAGAGTGAGAAACAGCGTGGAATTTTGACCCAAAAATAATTTTGAAATCGCTCTCATGCCTTCAAAAATTGCTCTATTGGTATGAAACTCGGTCATGACATAGATAAATTTGTCTGCTCCGGTAAAATGTTTTCGAAATTTTTCTAGGGCTTACGGTTTTCTGTCCAGGTGCTTCAGAGTAAAATTATGGGAAGGGGTAACTGACGTCGATCCCTCTATATTAGATACAATCTGCCCTGCATTTCACTCCCCCAGCTGACAGTTGGAATTTAGGATTGATCACCATGGCAACAGAAGACAGAGAAAGGCAGAGCTTCTGCTTTGGACTACAAACCGGCCATATTAACTGTAGTTCTATCTACGGCCATGACTCAGAATGTCAGAATTTACAACATGGCGGAACTGTCTGTTACTGCAGAGGAGGACTTGGCTGCTATACAGAACTACTTGTGTTTTGAGCGTTATATAACTGATTTAACACAATTACTCTTACAAATGGGATTAGTGCAACCATTTCTTAAAGAAAATTAAGAAAAATTTTAAAGAAAATTAAAGAAAATTTCAAAATAAAAGCCTTGACCATTTTTCATCATGTATTTGCTCTTTTGGGCATTAGATAACTGTTTAAGACAACTACTGTTACAATTGGGATTAGTGTTGCCATTTCAAATGAAGCTTACTGAAAATTTCAAAATAAAAGCCTCGATAATCCTCTCAGTTAAGTGATATTAGCTGTTGGGTTCAGCTGTTGCACTATTGCAGTAAATTAGATCAGCTATAGAACTACGGTGATGGAAATGGCAAGAGCTTCAGTCATTAACAATTGATGATGAACAGTGTAAGACCCATCAGTTTGTGTAATACTGACTTTAAAAAGGCCATTGAAACTGTGTGAGTCTGTGCACTGCCATAGGTAGGGTGATAGTATTGGCATTATATTTGTGATTATAGAACTGGCTTGTGGAAACTAGAGCAATAACATTTTTGGACTACAATTTAACTTAGCCTAGCATTGATGCTAATATTAAGCATCAGAAAACTTTTCTTACTTATTAGCAACATTTCGTATAATGAATGGAGTAAGTAATGACAGACAATATTCTAGTGATGCTCTACATGCTACTGATAGCATTGATGCCAACATTAGCATCAATGGTGCAAGTATAGCTTCATCAACATGTTTTTGACTCTTCACAGGTTTTTGACTACAATTTAGCTCAGGTTAGCATTGATGCTAATGTTAAGCATCAGAACGCTTTTCTTACTTAATACCAATGTTTCATATACTGAATGGAATAAGTAATGACAGACAACATGCTTGTGATGTTTTACATGCTATTGATAGCATTCATGCTAACATTAGCATTTTGGCTAATTTTAGCTTATGCAACATACTAAATGGTACAAAAAGAGCTTAGTCAACATGCTTCTGACTCCCTCAAGTTTATTGACTACATTGCAGCTTTCTTTAGCATTATTGCTAATTTTTACCATCAGAACGCTTGATTGAAAATCCGACGGGCACACTTTGGCAGGCCCTTTAAAATTTCTGCAGGAATTTTCTAGTTGGGGCCTGCCACTGCAATGCATAAGGAGAGCAGTGACTGACCTGCGAAGCAGGTCAGTCACTGCCTCCATGCATTGCATGGCAGGCACCTATTATTCTACACCTAATAGAACGTCTCTTTATTATTATTAGGGCCTGCCATTGCAATGCATAAGGAGAGCAGTGACTGACTTGCGAAGCAAGTCAGTCACTGCCTCCATGCATTTGCATGGCAGGCACTTCTTATTCTACACCCAATAGAATGTCTCTTTATTATTATAGTTATTTATTTTTCTTCCGTTACCTTTAATGCGGCTCGTACCGCTGCGTGCCCACCCACAAAAGTGGTATCAAATCGTGCGGCTTGATGCCGGCATTGGAGCTATTACTTTTGTTGGGGATCGGAGTTACGACGGCCACGCAAAAAGCGAAAAACGAGCGAAATTTCCAACTGCCGAAACCTTAGAGTGTAACCGAAATCAACTGCCGTTTTTTAGAGTGAGAAACAGAGTGGAATTTTGACCCAAAAATAATTTTGAAATCGCTCTCATGCCTTCAAAAATTGCTGTATTGGTATGAAAGTCGGTCATGACATAGATAAATTTGTCTGCTCCGGTAAAATGTTTTCGAAATTTCTCTAGGTCTTACGGTTTTCTGTCCAGGTGCTTCAGAGTAAAATTATGGGAAGGGGTAACTGACGTCGATTCCTCTATATTAGATACAATCTGCCCTGCACTTCACTCCCCAGCTGACAGTTGGAATTTAGGATTGATCACCATGGCAACAGAAGACAGAGAAAGGCAGAGCTTCTGCTTTGGACTACAAACCGGCCATATTAACTGTAGTTCTATCTACGGCCATGACTCAGAATGTCAGAATTTACAACATGGCGGAACTGTCTGTTACTGCAGAGGAGGACTTGGCTGCTATTTAGAACTACTCGTGTTTTGAGCATTATATAACTGATTTAACACAATTACTCTTACAAATGGGATTAGTGCGGCCATTTCAAATGAAGCTTAATAAAAATTTCAAAATAAAAGCTTCAATAATCCTCTCAGATTAGTAATATTAGCTGTTGGGTTCAGCTGTTGCACTATTTCAGTGAATTAGATCAGCTATAGAACTATTGTGTTGGATCTGGCAAGAGCTTCAGTCATTAACAATTGATGATGAACAGTGTAACACCCATCAGTTTGTGTAATACTGACTTTAAATAGGCCATTTAAACCGTGTAAGTCTGTGCACTGCCATAGGTAGGGTGATAGTATTGGCATTATATTTCTGATTACAGAACTGGCTTGTGGAAACTAGAGCAATAACATTTTTGGACTACAATTTAACTTAGCCTAGCATTGATGCTAATATTAAGCATCAGAAAACTTTTCTTACTTATTAGCAACATTTCGTATAATGAATGGAGTAAGTAATGACAGACAATATTCTAGTGATGCTCTACATGCTACTGATAGCATTGATGCCAACATTAGCATTAATGGTGCAAGTATAGCTTCATCAACATGTTTTTGACTCTCCACAGGTTTTTGACTACAATTTAGCTCAGGTTAGCATTGATGCTAATGTTAAGCATCAGAACGCTTTTCTTACTTAATACCAATGTTTCATATACTGATTGGAATAAGTAATGACAGACAACATGCTTGTGATGCTTTACATGCTATTGATAGCATTCATGCTAACATTAGCATTTTGGCTAATTTTAGCTTATGCAACATACTAAATGGTACAAAAAGAGCTTAGTCAACATGCTTCTGACTCCCTCAAGTTTATTGACTACATTGCAGCTTTCTTTAGCATTATTGCTAATTTTTACCATCAGAACGCTTGATTGAAAATCTGACGGGCACACTTTGGCAGGCCCTTCAAAATTTCTGCAGGAATTTTCTAGTTAGGGCCTGCCATTGCAATGCATAAGGAGAGCAGTGACTGACTTGCGAAGCAAGTCAGTCACTGCCTCCATGCATTTGCATGGCAGGCACTTATTATTCTACACCCAATAGAACACTTAAAAACCTTTATTATTATTTTTATTATATATTATTCTTCCGTCACCGTTAATGCGGCTCGTACCGCTGCGTGCCCACCCACAAAAGTGGTATCAAATCGTGCGGCTCGGCGCCGAGAAGGGAGCTATTACTTTTATTGGGGATCGGAGTTACGACGGCGACGTAAAAAGCAAAAAACGAGCGAAATTTCCAACTGCCGAAACGCAGAGTGTAACTGACATCAACTGCCGCTTTTTTAGAGTGAGAAACAGAGTGGAATTTTGACCCAAAGATAATTTTGAAATCGCTCTCATGCCTTCAAAAATTGCTCTATTGGAATGAAAGTCGGTCATGACATAGATAAATTTGTCTGCTCCGGTAAAATGTTTTCGAAATTTCTCTAGGTCTCACGGTTTTCTGTCCAGGTGCTTCAGAGTAAAATTATGGGAAGGGGTAACTGACGTCGATCCCTCTATATTAGATACAATCTGCCCTGCACTTCACTCCCCCACTGACAGTTGGAATTTAGGATTGATCACCATGGCAACAGAAGACAGAGAAAGGCAGAGCTTCTGCTTTGGACTACAAACCGGCCATATTAACTGTAGTTCTATCTACGGCCATGACTCAGAATGTCAGAATTTACAACATGGCGGAACTGTCTGTTACTGCAGAGGAGGACTTGGCTGCTATTTAGAACTACTTGTGTTTTGAGCATTATATAACTGATTTAACCCCATCAATATTACATATCAAATTAATGTGGCCATTTAAAATTAATCTTACTGAAAATTTCAAAATAAAAGCCTTAACCATTTTACATCATGTAATTGCTCTTTTGGGCATTAGATAACTGTTTAAGAAACCCACTGTTACAAATGGGATGAATGTTGCCATTTTAAATTAATCATATGAAAAATTTCAAAATAAAAGCCTTGACAATTTTTACATAATGTAATTGCTCTATTTTGTATTAGATAACTGTTTAAAAAACCATTGTTAGTAATGGGATTATTGTTGCCATTTCAAATTAAGCTTCCTAAAATTTCAAAATAAAAGCCTACTTAATGCCCTCCAGTAAGTGCACCGCCGCAGGCGGTGCAATTATAATAGCTTTAATCATATTATTCTGTCAAGTTATTGCACCACCTTAGGCGGTGCAATAATGTCCTTTTTCAGCATTTTCTCTCAAATTATGGCACTGACTTGCTCAAGTCAGTGTATTAGCATTTCACCTGAAATAAGCTTTTAGCCAATTTTCTTATTCATTAGCAATGTTTAGTATACTAAATGGACTGCTATAGTTCTAACTATGGCAACCCCTCAGTTAAAACATAGGGCTAGTATTTAACTTGTTTAACACAACCACTGCTACACAATGGATCAGTGTTGCTATTTAAAATGAAGCTTAGAGATTTCAAAATAAAAGCCTTGACCATTTTTACATGAAATATTGGTCTTTTGGGCTTTACATCACTGGTTTAACCAAATCACTGCTACACATTGAATTAGTGTGGTCATATAAAAAGAAGCTTACTGAAAGTTTCAAAATAAAAGCTTGCATATTCATAGGTGGTGCAATAATTTTAAAATACATTTTCTTTTCATTCTCGGCATGCCAGCATTTAGGCTAACATTAGCATATTGGCTAATTTTAGCTTTTGCTTTAATATTAACATAATGAATGGTGTAAGTACAGCTTCATCAACGTGTTTCTGACTCTCCACAGGTTTTTGACTACAATTTAGCTCAGGTTAGCATTGATGCTAATGTTGGGCTTCAGGATGCTTTTCTTACTTATTACCAATGTTTCATATACTGAATGGATTAAGTAATGACAGACAACATGCTAGTGATGCTCTACATGCTACTGATAGCATTCATGCTAAAATTAGCATTTTGGGTAATTTCACCATATGCATTAATTTTAACAACATTAATTGTGCAAGTACAGCTTCATCAACATGTTTCTGACTCTCCACAGGTTTTTGACTACAATTTAGCTCAGGTTAGCATTGATGCTAATGTTGATTATCAGAATATATTTCTTAGTTATTAGCAACATTTTGTATAATGAATGGTGTAAGTAATGACAGACAACATGCTAGTGATGCTCCACATGCTACTGATAGCATTCATGCTAACATTAGCATTTTGGCTAATTTTAGCTTATGTAACATACTAAATGGTACGAGAAGAGCTTAGTCAACATGCTTATGATTCCCCACAGGCTATTGACTACATTGCAGCTTTCTTTAGAGTTATTGCTAATTTTTACTATCATTTATTAATCCGACGGGCACACTTTGGCAGGCCCTTCAAAATTTCTGCAGGAATTTTCTAGTTATTATTTATTATTCTTCCGTCACCGTTAATGCGGCTCGTACCGCTGCGTGCCCACCCACAAAAGTGGTATCAAATCGTGCGGCTCGGCGCCGAGAAGGGAGCTATTACTTTTGTTGGGGATCGGAGTTACGACGGCGACGTAAAAAGCGAAAAACGAGCGAAATTTCCAACTGCCGAAACGCAGAGTGTAACTGAAATCAACTGCCGCTTTTTTAGAGTGAGAAACAGAGTGGAATTTTGACCCAAAGATAATTTTGAAATCGCTCTCATGCCCTCAAAAATTGCTTTCTTGGTATGAAACTTGGTCATGACATAGATAAATTTGTCTGCTCCGGTAAAATGTTTTCGAAATTTCTCTAGGTCTTACGGTTTTCTGTCCAGGTGCTTCAGAGTGAAATTATGGGAAGGGGTAACTGACGTCGATCACTCTATATTAGATACAATCTGCCCTGCACTTCACTCCCCCAGCTGACAGTTGGAATTTAGGATTGATCACCATGGCAACAGAAGACAGAGAAAGGCAGAGCTTCTGCTTTGGACTACAAACCGGCCATATTAACTGTAGTTCTATCTACGGCCATGACTCAGAATGTCAGAATTTACAACATGGCGGAACTGTCTGTTACTGCAGAGGAGGACTTGGCTGGTATACAGAACTACTTGTGTTTTGAGCATTATATAACTGATTTAACCCCATCAATGTTACATAATGAAGTAGTGTTGCCATTTCAAATTAAGCTTAAAGAAAATTTCAAAATAAAAGCCTTGACCATTTTTTCATCATGTAGTTGCTCTTTTGGGCATTAGATAACTGTTTAAGACAACTACTGTTACAATTGGGATTAGTGTTGCCATTTCAAATGAAGCTTTCTGAAAATTTCAAAATAAAAGCCTCATTAATGCCCTCCAGTAAGTGCACCACCACAGCCAGTGCAATTATATTAGCTCTAATTATATTGCAATAAGAAATATTTCAATAATTTGAAATAATTCTTT